>JAMPIV010016376.1:0-224704 GCA_024509875.1 Oreohelix idahoensis
CTGTGCGGTTGCGCTGATTACCATGTGACCACTAAAGGGAACTGCATGTCCTAATTCCAACATTCTCTCCCGATATGAAGTTGGAAGTACCAGTTGGCTGTGACCATTTGTTCCATTTCCGGTCTTCCTGTACAACAATTTGTTCTTCATATAATAATCCCCTTTGCTTGGAGGTGTGTGGCATTTAGGTAATTTCTTAAAGCAAGGCTTGAGTGTACTATCTTCAGCCTGTGCCTTCCTCATCTCCTCTGGATGAGTATTTATCGGCTCATCTTATTCCTTTCTGGATTGTGAACGGGTCTGGGCTGCTGCCAGAACCACAGGTCTCTTGCGATTTCCCAAGAAGACATAACGACATCCCAATATCAGAGGGTAAATGGGTGCGTCTATCACTGCTGCTCTGATTATCCCTTCCACATAGCGAGTTTTCACTGTTATCCTTGCAATGGGAAGTTTCATGAGTGGTAGGTCCATCTAAGTCTCCCAACCGTGCAGAGAACTGGTGATAAGTCTCACCCGACAGTAGCTTGGCATTTCTAAACGTTTTCCTGTCACCCGACAGTAATTCTAAATTCGCCATGCTTTTCGTATCTTAACAACAGAGCCTGCTTTAACATGTCATAATTGTCTTGGTCATCCCTGCTCATTTTGGAAAAAACCTCATAAGCTGTTCCCCGAAGACCTTGGGATAACTTCAAGCTCCATCTTTCTTTTTCTAGCCCATAAGTTGTAGCTAATACCTCATACCTACTTAGATATGATTCAATATCATCATCTCTCTCAACAAAATAATCTAAATGAAACCCCATAGCTGAGTTGGAGGCCCCCTGACTAGCAGTCGTATCAGAGGTAGAGGGGCTGTGACCATTTTCAGGAGCATGGCCTTGCAACTCTAACTCCCTTAGTCGCAACTCATGCTCCCTCTGCAACCTTTTATCTTCTGCTTCCCTTTCTAATCTTTTATCTGCTGCCTCAATTTTTCTCTCCTCCAACTGCAGCCTCTTAATTTCAGCCTCTCTATCAGCCTCTAATTTCTTCATCTCTCTAGCATCTTGTAACTGCATTCTCCTCTCTTCAGCTAACCTATGTTCTTCCCTAGCAATAAACATATCACATTCCGCGGTGACATAGTCAATCAAAACTTGACCCTCCATATTCATGACTCTCGCAGTCTGCACAGCAGCAGAGCGAAACTTGGCCTAATCCGCCATCTGATAAATACTAAAATGTTCTAAATCAATTTCTAAACAAGTACAATTTTAATTAATTAATCCAGGCTCTGACACTTCATCAATTCCCAAATCTTGGGCAATATTAATAATGGGGATTCCCTGGGAAAATAAAAATATTGTTACAGCTAAATCCCCAACTGGACCCTAATATATGAAGTACTAGAAGTTCCTATCCCGGACAAGCCTACCAATTTATGTAGCAAATGTAATTTTTGCTGGGGAGGTTAAGATGTTATACCTAACAAGAAAGATAGTTGTGTCTGTGGTAACTGTGTGAGGTCAAGCAGATGTAGGTCCCTGACTATAAAAAGAATGATGATGATGATATATTTGATCAGGGAACCTAACGCTACCTCCCTAGATCTCACACAGTCCGTATTTTGATTCTAGTGGCTGGTGTGTGATGTCTCTAGTGTCTAGGGCTGAAATGAAGATGATGGTACATCAACACATTACACTTTAACTCACTATAAAAAATGAATAAGACGGTGGTTAAAGTTTTCTTTTAAAATTTGAATGTTTTTTTCTTTATACAATTTAATCTGCCTGTCCCGCCAACTTCTTTTGGACAGGTCTTTGAAAATGAGGAAATATATTTACATATAATGCTTTAACTAAAAAATATGGACTCTTGGTCCTATGAATATATGTTAATATAGAGTTCCTGTAGGTGTATTCACAGACTAATACTTTAATAGTTGCTAGTGATTGTCATTTTTTATGAGGAGCTGTTGTTTTCATCAAGCCCCATATATTTCAATGTTATTTTGATAGGAACTAGTTTCTTAGGATGAAATGACAGATGTCCCAGCTGATAACATGTCACCTGGGATTCTTGGTAGGTCGAATATAAGTCAGTATATCAATGTAGAGACAATGTACATCAGCACTGATGACGCCCAATTTATATTATGATTGAGTAATTGGCCGCCAAATGACGCGTGCACCATGAGGTGAGTGATGGTGCCCGTGGTCTTGTTTTGTGAAGTGTGTAGATGATGTACAGTCAAACAATGATCATACAAAAACAGGGCAATCCATACAAAGACGTCAGTTAACTCACGACGTATAAAGTCAATGATGCTTGTAACAGCTAGTGACGTTTTTCTGTATCATTTATTGTGGACGCCACAGTGACAAAATGTATACGCGAATATGTAGGTACATCAGACAGTCATTATCACAGCAACAATGTCAGTATAGCAATGGACGGTAGACAGCATCATAATAAAGGTGATTCACAGGCATGTCATTACATTATAAGGCTGTAATGTAGTCGGGAAAATTCTCCATCCCTTTCTATCTTAGCCAGAAGATAACCAGATGTATGAGATCAGTTCACTCTCCTTAATCTGACTTCAGCAAGACAGGCACGTCTGCCGAAGTATAAATAATGTCCTCAAAAATATCCTCTAGATAACAAAGGTTTTCCAAACCTAGTTCATGTAACAAAGTAGCAAGTAATGGTCCTTGGGACATGCATCAACCGATGCAGTACAATACAGCGACATGTGAGCTGGGAAAACATCTCGTGACGACGCCTTTCGAAGACAGGCTATGAATCAAAAATCGCTCACGACCAAAAATCGATAGAGTTAATGAAAAGTTAATTTACCTTGCCTTCAGGAAATACACAGAAATATTACGCCTCCCGACATGTGGGAAACACTAGAGGTATTATCTCGAATAAACGAAATATCCATTATGAGGACTACACATCCCTGACAGAACAAAAAATAGCGGAGATCCCCTCTTCAACGAGGCATCTCTTTCGCCATTCCAAATCGCTCACTCACTGGTGTGCGGAAATCGATCGACCAAGAAACAAGACCAGTCATGCGCAGTCCAGCGCAAAATGACCACAGCTCAGAACTTAAGACGCAAGGACCTTTACTACGAACCAGCGTAAGAATGATTACCTTAAAAGGATAACCCAACAGGTTGCCAACCGTTTTCTGAGAAAACGGCCTAGCATAGCAAACTTAACTGCATTCAATACCAACGCGAGGAGACAACTGCTTACCGAGAAAAGTGACTATAAATTTCAAGCAGTTGTTGCCCTTGCGTTATAAAATATATATTGTAATAAAACGATGTTGCGAGAATTTCTCACGCAACATATCACCACCTCCTCCCGATAAAAAAAAAATGTGGAACATATTTTTTTTTTTTTAAATATCAAAGAGCATGCGATAAGTGGCTCAAAACGCACGAATTATGCGCTGATAATTAATTAAATTGCCTAACATGAGGCTAAATATAGAGTGTCTGGTGAGGATATACCTCAACAGAAAAATAAATATGTCTCAAAAAATATTCACATCGGGGAGGTGTCACCAACACACATCACGTTAGCATGTAAATACAATATACGTATGCAAGTTACCATAGACATCAATAAATAGCATAATCTAATATTGTCTTTAAAAATGGATGTACAAATCTGATAGGAAAATTTAAATAGTACATTATTTGACATGTAATGACATAAGTACGTAGTAAAGTTAAACTACATGACGATCCAGGACATATCCTCTGGCATTCCGAGGGTAAGTACACAATCTAGAACTCGTCATGCTTGATAATAGTAAGGTAAGTCCTCAGCTCATCAATGACATTCTGAGAAAGTACAAGCAATATAATGCTAATTAATAACTAATATGCTTCATAAGGTACAATACATTATTAATAATTGTGGCTGTTTAGTAAACTAACGGCCCTTATATTAACCACTCAGTCTTCCTCTATCATCTTAAAAAACGAACAGAAGAAGATGATAACAAAGCACGATAGTGTGTACATATAAAGTGAGTACAGATGTGCTAATCTATTGTAGTAATATAGGTGTGTTATGACTCTGTAATATATGGAAATATAGGACAGAAGTATTAGTTGGAGTCATGTGGGCATCTAGACAAAATGTCAGCCATCACATTATCCGCACCACGGATAGCTCGTACCGTGAAGTGAAAAGGTTGAAGAGCTATAGCATATCGAGTGGATCTCGAACTCTTCAAATTCTTAGTCTGAATAGCTGTAAGAGCTTTCTGATCAGTCTCTAGAATGAAATGTGCGCCCAGGAGGAATCTTTGTAGTTTTAGAATTGACCAAACCATCGCTAACAACTCACGGTCTAAAACCGAGTAGTTCCTCTCTGCCGCATTTAGTTTTCTAGAAATGTACATAACAGGATGCAGAGTATTTGCATATTCTTGCATCAGTGCTGCTCCAATCCCAGTGGATGAAGCATCACTCCGAAGAACAAAAGTCCTATCAAGAGTAGGTAATCTTAAGATGGGAGGAGAAGAAAATATATTCTTGATTTGGTCTAGTGAAGATTGGCATTCTTCAGACCAACGGACCAGATTAGGCGAACCTTTCTTCAACAATGTTGAGAGAGGTGCCATGATCGAAGATAAATTTGGAATAAATCTCCCATAAAATTGAATTAAACCTAAGAGACTCCTAACTTGTTTCTTCGTTTTAGGAACAGAGATGTTCAGTATTTTGGAAGTATTGTGGTCTTCTGTCTTCAAGAGACCATGACCAACACGATGACCCAGGAAAGAGATTTCACCAAAACCAACAAAAGCTTTAGAAGGTTTTGCTGTCAAATTATTCTCACGTAGAGTGGACAGTAAGTCATATAACCCTAAATAGTGATCTTCCCAGGTATCACTGAAGAGACAGATGTCATCTAAGTATGCGATGACATCCGAACGATGTGACAGAATTCGACGCATCATGCGAACGAAAGTGGCAGGGGCGTTCATGAGACCAAAAGGCATAACATTCCATTGAAATAGACCCCTAGGTGTAGAAAAAGTAGTAAGAGGTTTGGCATGCTCTGCTAAAGGCACTTGCCAATAACCTTTAGACAAGTCAAGTTTAGTGAAGAATCTAGAATTAGAAAGTCTAATCAGTAGATCTTCTAACAAAGGCATCGATTCAGCATCGAACTTTGTGACCTGATTCAATTTGCGATAATCAACGCAAATTCGTATGTTCTTATCCTTCTTCCGGACAATAACCATGGAAGAAGAATATGGTGAAGTCGATGGTTCAATTATATTTAATTGAATCATTTCATCCAATTCCTTTTCCACTTGCGACTGAAAGTGTATAGGGATAGGATAAGGCCTAACCCTAATTGGATTATTGTCGGTAAGAATTATGTCATGTTCTATGACATCTGTGTGTCCAGGAATGTCAGTGAGAACATCCTGAAATGTTTGTAACATCGACGAGACTTGTCGATGTTCGTCACCAGAAAGATTAGGAGAAACAGAAACGTTTTTCCAAGATTCCGTGGAATGTAATGGAACCACTGGAAGGGGAAGATTGACATCAGAGAAGGTAGATTCCTCATCCTGTATGACAGACAGGGATGAATAATGACCGTGAGGTGCAGGAGCATCATCCGTTGCCTGGAAAATAGGCAGCAAATAGTCCGGACGTTCGTGAAATTCCGAAAGCATGTTTATGTGGAAAGTTTTATGCTTTCCATCAATATCGACCACATAGTCAACATCGGAAATCCGAGAGACTATTGCATACGGACCTTTCCATGCAATAAGAAGTCTATTTTCCCTACTGGGGAGTAGGACGAATGCTTTGTCACCTGGACAAAGTTGTCGTAGACATCTATTCTTGTTAGCAAACTGCCTTGCCTTCTCTTTAGCAATTTCTGATGAAGCAGTTGCTAGCTTACATGCCTCAATGATCTTTTGTCTAAGAGCAATGACATACTCATATGAGGATTGCGTTTCATCGCTAATATCATCGGCAGTGATGAGATCGTGTAATAAAGACATAGGGCCGCGTGGACGCGCGCCAAAGACAAGTTCGAAGGGAGAAAATCCTGTGTGTTCATTAGGGACTTCTCTATAGGCAAAGAGAGCCGCGGGTAAAACCCTGTCCCAATCTTGAGGATGATCTTCAGTTATCTTACCAAGCAAAGTCTTGAGCGTTCTATTCAGACGCTCAACTAACCCATTAGACATAGGATGGTAGATACTACTGAGAGATCGTTCAATATGTAAGGTAGACATTACCTGTGACATAGTGTCCGATATGAGTTGAGTGCCATGGTCTGACAATATTTCTCTGGGGAACCCCAAGCGAGAAAATATCAACCAAAGAGCATCTGCGATATCTGTAGTAGATATGCTCTTAAGAGGGATAGCCTCTGGCCAACGTGTGCACATATCGACACATGTAAGGATGAACTGATGTCCTCTGGCCGACTTGACCTTAAAAGGGCCAATAATATCTATGGCCATTTTCTGAAACGGCCGAATAGGAATGTCAGCAGCCTGGATAGGCGCAACATGTCGTGGTCCTCTAGATTTGACCTCCTGACATACCTTGCATGATCGGCAGTAAATACGAATGTCCTTATTGACAAAAGGCCAAAAGAAAGCCGCAAGGACTCTCGACTTCGTACGGGCAAAACCCATATGTCCAGCACATTGCGAGTCATGAGTATGTTGCAATATTTGCACTCTCATGCTCTTGGGAACAAGAATTTGCGAATGCGCCGACGTAGTCGAATCTTGTACCATACGTACAAGTACGCCGTTTCTCATTGCAATCCAAGATTTTCTATTTGTATCCTGATTCGGATCACCTTTCTTCGCAAGAATGAAGAATTTTTTTAAAGAAGGATCTTCTTCTTGCAATTTTATGAAAGAGTCACGAGTGATTACTAAGTGACTATCTTGGCTACCAACTTCATTATCACTATTCAGTGAAGTTTCGGGTGTTTGTAGAGCTTGTGCTCTTGTAACCACTGCATTTGTAGCTTGCATGTTATTATCTTCCCAAGCAGCAATCTGCTGTGGGGTACACTCCCTAACTCCGTGAATACGACCAATAATAAGGTCCGCAATAGGATTAAGTAAGAGACAAGCATGCACATCTCCAGTAAAGAAAGGAGTGGCAATGCGAATTACAGCAGTAGGATATTTTTCTAGAGTGCCGCCAAATGTGACACATTTAATAACCTTTCCTGTAGCACAAGATGGATCTACAAGCGATTGTCTAACACCAATAGTGGTGCATCCGGAATCGAAAAGTAGTGAGACCGGAGTATCATTAACAAGACCCTTATGTAGGATTAAAGAACCCCTCCCGTCATGCGCAACAGCAGCAGGAAGAGCGGGATGTGGGTGACCACAACTCAAAGTAGTTATGGTACCCGGTTCGAATAAAGTACTGCATTGGGGGCATTTGTTTGCTCTCTCAAAGTCAAAAGTAGAACCAGTGACAGCGTCAAAGTTTTTATTATCAACAACATGATTACAGGCTCCCTCAGTTTCCTGTTGTACAGAATTAGCCTGCTGATATCTCTTTTTTTTGTGTTGAGACCTACCGCGACTATTATTACCTCTGAAGTTATCAGAGTTATTATTATCTCTGAAGTTATTGTTGTCTCTATTGTAATTGTTATCCTGGTTCGAATTCCAGTTTCCACGATTACTATCATGTCCACATTGATGCGAACATCTATTTGTTTGGTTTTGAGGTCTTCGGCAGGAATAACCTCTATTACCATATCCTCTTTTGAAATGCCTATAATTATTAGGGTGATAGTAACGAGTACTATCAGGTTGTCTCCAATTCTTCGAAGAAGAATCACCATGAAATTGATTTCCATGATTTTGACAGAAATTACCGCTGCCCTTTCTATCAAAATTTTGTTGGGATCTACGAGCAAAGTTTTGACCATACGGTGCTGCCGAAGCAACTGGTAAACCTTCTTTCACCTTAGAGTTACCCATGGTTATGTGTGGGTGCGCAGTTACATATTGGCAACAGAAATCTTCCATTTCTTTTATTGTTTTAGGTTTACGTTCATGAAGGAAAGCAAGGAAAGACTCATTGACAGACGACATGACTTTGTCTCTAAGTATTAAGTCCATAAGTCCTTCATAAGTTTTTTCCGTCTTAGATAGTTCAACCCATCGTGAGAAAGTAATGCGTATTCTTGCAATAAACTCGGAGAATTAAACTCCATTTTCAGGTAACATGTTTTTAAATTGTAGACGATAGCCGTCTTCGTTAAGCTGATATTTCTTTAACAAAGCGGCCCTGACAACCTCATAATTGTTCTTGTCAGGTTCATCCACCATATTTAACATACTTAGAGCTTTACCTGTCAGTATCCCTGATAACTGATAAACATATTTTGCTTTGTCTATGTTATGAGCTGTACATGCTTGTTCAAATCTGTCCAGATAGAACATTATGTCATCACTGGAAGGACTAAATGTTGGTAACTTAATCTTAAAAGTATCATTATTAGCCTTACCAGAAGATGAACCCTTGTTTGAATCATTACCATTACTCATGTTCATCAATTTCAATTTTTCCAACTCTAAAGCTAAGACCTTTTCTTCATGTTCCATTTTTGCTTTCTCTTTCCTCTCATCAGACTCTCTCTGTAATCTTCTTTCCTCAGCCTGAGCCTCTATTTGAAGTCTTTCAGCTTCTTTCTCAAGTCTTTTATTCTCAGCCTCTTTTTCAAGTCTTTTATTTTCAGCTTCTTTTTCAAGTCTTTTATTTTCAGCCTCTTTTTGAAATCTTTCAGCTTCTAGCTTGAGTTTTCTTTCCTCAGCTTCTGATTCCCTTTTTTCTTTTTCCATTTCCATTTGGAATCTTTTTTCATCCACCTGCATCTGCAGTTTCTTTTGTTCAGCTTCCATTGCTTTATCATATCGAGCAGTTGCAAATTCTTCTAACTTATCACCAGTCTTCCCAAGCAATTTACCCTGCTCAATAAAGTGCTCAAATGTAGACATGTTGTCTAACATATGAGTCCAAAACCTGAAATAATTAACTAATCTATTTCAAACCTAAGTGTAACAAGTCTTAATTAAGCACTTGTATATTCACATCACATTATATTATCCAGTCTCTGTGGGAAACAAGTCTCCAATCAAAGAACTTGTATATGAAATATCAACACTCAATTCTTGATCATAAGTGCACTTCTCATTTAATAGTGCACGACACTATTCATCATTCATTTATCATCAGTGTAGTAGTAACAGTGCATTAGCATAGCCCATTAACTAATTACTATAACTGTAAACAATGACTATGTAAACACATGCAGAATGTAAACATTGAAAATGTAAACAATGCAAACAATGTAAACAATAACAATGTAAACAATAACAAAGATCAGCAACAATACAAAAACGTTCGCAGAAATCAACTAAAAATAAAGCAGAAATTAATGAAATATCACAAAAAAATGTGACGATATCTGCGATAGAATTAAACAAAATACATGACACCACAGTGTAAAAACAAAAATGTTGTATGAAACTAAACTATAGTCAAGAGTAGGCTAACAAATACAAACAAATCAAAACAAAACTAAAGAATGCGAAATAATAACGAAAACAATATTAATACATGTCATCACAACTAACATAAATAGCAACAGAAGTCGCTTAGCAAATTCCAGTATCGGAAATTTGCTCACCCTACAGAAAACGCTCACAATAGACGACCTCTATGACGTGGCATGATCTAAGGGAGACACCACCCAACCGAGAACCCGAAAATAAAAATAAAAAAACATATACAAATATACGAATAACATATAACAATAGAATGAGATGATACACAGAAGACTCAGCAGAAGTATAAGGGCACAGTTTACATACAAACAGGCCACTTAACTTATAGGCTTCCAATCGTAGAACAGCAGAAAAAACGGATGTCAATCAACGTCCTAAAGAGCGAAGCTCCAACGATGATGGCACATCTGAACTGCTTCCACTGCTAACACGATGGTACTAGAGCTTCTGAAATACTGTATGTTGAGTTGTTTCGGCACTTGACCCTCTTATCCAAAAGTAAGTTGATGGAAATCGGTACTTGGCCTTCTTCAGAAAACAACCCGTTTCAACCGGCACTTGACCTTCACAAAAAACGACAGCACTGGAACCTTGACAGCAGCAACTTGCTTGACTTGCGTAAAAGATAACAGCAGTCCGAGTTATCCGGCAACATGTAACAACGCCGGGTACTGTCAAATTCTTGTTTCAGTCAAAAAATTGCAATTTTGACATTTACCGGGCAACGCCGAGTACTTTGAAAATTTTGAAGATGTTGACTGTCTTGAAGAATGTTAATTTCTTGAAGGATGCTGATGAATTCTTGTTGAAAATGAAGTGGGTAAGGGACCCCGTGTTTGCTGGTACCAGATCAAACCAGCTTATGGCCACCAAATGATGACGCCCAATTTATATTATGATTGAGTAATTGGCCGCCAAATGACGCGTGCACCATGAGGTGAGTGATGGTGCCCGTGGTCTGGTTTTGTGAAGTGTGTAGATGATGTACAGTCAAACAATGATCATACAAAAACAGGGCAATCCATACAAAGACGTCAGTTAACTCACGACGTATAAAGTCAATGATGCTTGTAACAGCTAGTGACGTTTTTCTGTATCATTTATTGTGGACGCCACAGTGACAAAATGTATACGCGAATATGTAGGTACATCAGACAGTCATTATCACAGCAACAATGTCAGTATAGCAATGGACGGTAGACAGCATCATAATAAAGGTGATTCACAGGCATGTCAATACATTATAAGGCTGTAATGTAGTCGGGAAAATTCTCCATCCCTTTCTATCTTAGCCAGAAGATAACCAGATGTATGAGATCAGTTCACTCTCCTTAATCTGACTTCAGCAAGACAGGCACGTCTGCCGAAGTATAAATAATGTCCTCAAAAATATCCTCTAGATAACAAAGGTTTTCCAAACCTAGTTCATGTAACAAAGTAGCAAGTAATGGTCCTTGGGACATGCATCAACCGATGCAGTACAATACAGCGACATGTGAGCTGGGAAAACATCTCGTGACGACGCCTTTCGAAGACAGGCTATGAATCAAAAATCGCTCACGACCAAAAATCGATAGAGTTAATGAAAAGTTAATTTACCTTGCCTTCAGGAAATACACAGAAATATTACGCCTCCCGGCATGTGGAAATACACTAGAGGTATTATCTCGAATAAACGAAATATCCATTAAGAGGACTTCACATTCCTGACAGAACAAAAAAATAGCGGAGATCCCCTCTCAGCGAGGCATCTTTCTAGCTATTCAAAATCGCTCACTCACTGGTGTGCGGAAATCGATCGACCAAGAAACAAGACCAGTCATGCGCAGTCCAGCGCAAAATGACCACAGCTCAGAACTTAAGACGCAAGGACCTTTACTACGAACCAGCGTAAGAATGATTACCTTAAAAGGATAACCCAACAGGTTGCCAACCGTTTTCTGAGAAAACGGCCTAGCATAGCAAACTTAACTGCATTCAATACCAACGCGAGGCGACAACTGCTTACCGAGAAAAGTGACTATAAATTTCAAGCAGTTGTTGCCCTTGCGTTATAAAATATATATTGTAATAAAACGATGTTGCGAGAATTTCTCACGCAACAAGCACCCACACGTAAGCTCCTTCAGGCTATCAGCTGACAGCTTAAACTTTATAATGGAGACTTTACAATCACTCATCAGGTTTCCTGTCACCGGATGGTAACAGAAATAAAAACTCTGCAATAAAAAGACACCCTGGCCTTTTCATACCTGATTACAACTTCTTATCCCTATATATACATGACGGTATGGGGTCAGCCTCTTGTGCATTCATGTGCATCAGCCCCTAATTTATGACTCACACTCTTCTGTGACCACACCACAGGTCCCTATGGCAGATACGCCACTGTACTTTTACATAGTTTGCTTCAATGCAATAACGTGGAGTAACCACATCTCCTTTTATATGATTTTTCTTTTCTTTTCTAAATTATAAACGCTCTAGGCATGTTGAAAAGTGTTCATAGAACACAGAGGCTTCCTAACATTCCAATACAAAATATTAATACAAAATTATAATAATATACAACAGTCAAATACAGTTCAATGTGAGGACTCAATAATGTTTGCTTCCGGCATGTCCTTCACTTTTCCACAGCAGTATCTGACTTTTTCAGTTTTAATCAAGCATGTAAATACATAAAGCATTCTTACCACTAGTTCAAAGAAATATGTCACAAATAACGTTGACTGGCAAAGAATATGGCCTCAGTTTTGCTCTGCCCCGTCCAGATAGTGAATTAGTAGTTAATTTTACAAGTTATCACCTCTGATCTCAACGTAGTTGTTTGAATAAAATTTTCTAGACAAATGGCCACGAGACCACTATGCCTTTTGCCAATATCTATTAGAGCCGACCAATGAAAGCAGGCACTACTACATCTTTTTTTGAATTTAGTTTTTGAAAAAAACAAAACAATTCCAAACAAACTATGTGCCTAGTAGACCATTGGTCAGTCTGCGTTAGTTATGCCAATAGAAAAAGATGTTTCGTTTTAGTTACATTTTTCCTATCTCTCCCCTTTTACCAACCAATAGAATTTAAATTACTACAATGCCTCTTTTTTAAACTAGCGTCCCCAATACGTTATGTGTAACGAGCAAGAACAACAGTCTGTCCGGCCAAGCGTTCTTAGGCATTTACTATTTTCTCAATAACTTGGCTAATACTTGGACTACCATATTTTTTAAAACATATTTTTGCTCAGGGGACTCTAAGCTATACTACCATATGATTTTTATGGTCAATTTCAGTATGGTTTAGATTTTCAATTATGTCACTGTCAATCGTGAAATATAAATTTTACACAAGTCGGCCATCTTCCCTCCCTGTCTCTAACATTTTCCTCACTATTCAAATAAACCACTAGTTTGAGTGACGTCAGAATATTACCGCCAGGAGGAACTGGAAACTTGTCTGTGTGTTTGCCTCTGCTGGCTTTGCCCACAGCGTGTATATATTAAAGAGACCGCTTGCTGAGCGAAGAGGGTTTTTTTTCAAAACTTTGGTAGTGCTGGCGTTGATTACAAGCTTTTCCCCCGTTTTGTGCAGCAGATCGGCGAGATGTTAAAATATTTATTGTACGTTTTCGAAACCGAAACTAAAGCGTGTTAGATTTTTACGGCGGGTCATTTTCTTAGCATTCCCACTGCATAAAAGGCATCGCCCTACTGGCGTTGAAGATGAAACCAGTCAGACACCTGAGCGCTGGTGTATTTATTCATCATAGGACTAAAATCTTACTGAAATAAGCGATTATCTCACAGATTTTGCTACAGTCATTACGGCCTATAACTTTGAGCAGAAGAAGAAGTACCTGGCGGGTGAAGACAGATGAAGTCTTGACTTTATTAATAAGTTCCCAGACTTCTATATTAAGCAACTATATTTGTTAAAGGACTACCTGACGCGTTCAGTCAGGGGCCCTGAGCTACAGTGGGAAAAGAATATGTTGTCAAGCCAGCGTTATTAGCATCATACCTACGAGCTATACAAAACTGATGATGCTCGTTGTTCCTAATTATTACCACATATGAATAGTTGTTAAAGGACAGACCATTGTCGATAACGTCCTTATAGATGAGTAGTTCAAGCTTTATAATGCCAGATGTTTTGCCAGTCATTTCCAATATATATGATGTCCTTGATTCTCGTCCATTTGACTGTATTTGTTGATGTCACTGTGTCTTGTAAATAAATGGTTGAAAGTTCCAGCAGTTTCTACAATTACTTACTACTGCATGTGAGTGAGTGGGTGCCTTGTTTATCTATCAAAGAGCCTAAACGCATTCGTGTCTCTACACACCCACATCACTTGTCAACCACACAAATTTCGAGTACCTCACATACGAGAAATGTCTGATGTTCGGATGTCAACATGACACCCTGTTAGCGCCCCAACGCCTGGTGAGCTAATCACGCATACCAAAGCTGTTTGGCCCAGGTCGGACTGACTACAACAGTACACAGAAAAGATATTGTTACGTTCCTCCATAACATAACGTAAATCCCACCTTAACATTTGTGGTGGCCGTAAATGCACGGTAACAATCTGCATTATTACTGTTTTCAACACAGGCTCCCCCAGCGCCCTTCTGAAATTCAATATGCATTTTTTTCTAGCTTAACAGAATGAGATTGAGTCTCGTATACGTGCAATAAAGTACGGTCCGGGGGCGCCATCAAGAGACCTCCCACCATCCTGAAACACTCATAGAGACCGTACCGTTTAGAAGTAATAACAGCAGAAGGTGCAGTTTCACAAAACAACACAAAAACAACGCAATTATTGCAAGCTATCTGCTCTTCTCGTTGCTTACTTTCGCATAAAAAAAGTTAGAACGTGAAGATATAACAGATACTAATTAATTGATTGCAAAAGGGTCTTTCAGCTTCTGATATTGATAAGATTGAGCAATTCAATTTTTATGTTTTCACTCGAGAGTTGTTCACCTTGATTGTCAAGTGAGACAACAAAAGTCATCTTCAAGGACGAACGTCGATGGAACGATTTTGTTTCTTTGTTTGTCTTTTAAAATTATGTCTTTGGAAATGAGGAGATTCTATCTAGACGTAGAAATCATGTCTGGACAATTACTGAAAGTATTGTTTTCAGTTTTCAGCCAATGTACCAATATGGATGTAGCTTCAATGATGAAATTAAAGACATGCATACGCTGTAATAGAGAACTTAGGTTTTTTCCTTGAATACTTAGTCCCAGCAAGATGATGCATACGAAATACCTTATTATTGTAATTATAATTATTAATATTATTACCAACAATATCCAAACCATCATCGTCAATCATCATCACCATTATCATTATTATTGCAGATTGTCTGCAGTAGTAGTCCACGAATGCCCAGACAGTTCGAGTAATAGGATGAGTTTTTCAAAAGTAGCAACCTTCGCTCAAGATTACTCCTGGCAGTAATATAAATAGAAGGGTTATGCTCCTATTTGAGAGTGTCTCACAGGGTTTTTATAATAGCAGTTACAAACGAACTGGCTTTTATCGGTTCTTGTTAAAGTTGAATCCCCCGCCCACTTCTGTGAGATGCGTATTTGTCACGATGTAACACTTAATTCGTAATTAATGAGCCCCCAGCCGAAGGTAATTCAGCGATGTATTAATTGGTTTAGCTCTGTATATAAGTATTATTTTGTTTTAAGTCATATGGGTGCAGACATCAACTTTCAATCAACCAAGTCATCATTTCTAACTAAGGGTTTATATCTACACATTATATATATATATATATATATATATATATATATATATATATATATATATATATATATATATGTATATGTATATATATATATATATATATATATATATATATATATATATATATATATATATATATATATATATATGTGTGTGGGTGTGTGTGTGTGTGTGTGTGTGTGTGTGTGTGTGTGTGTGTGTGTGTGTGTGTGTGTGTGTGTGTGTGTGTGTGTGTGTGTGTGTGTGTGTGTAGAAGTATTTTTATTCATGAAAATTTTTACGAAAACAAGGTTAAAATAAATACAGTTGAGTTTAATAAAAAACAAAAACAAAAAACACAAACAACAAAACAGTTCAGGGATTTAGTATCTTAAGAATATTAACTTCTTTTTTGAAAACATTTCTAAATTTTGTGGAGGGGAGAGTATCTATGATCTGAGTTACCGAGTTACACTTAACTGTGCAGGTGGCGGCAATGGGTTGTCGGTTGAGTCTGCTGTAGATGATGCTGGTTCTCAGTGAGGTCTTGACTTTACCCGTCTCACATCAGCAATGACATTCCTTTTTGTTGCCGCTTCGAATGTCCTATAGGCCCGTCTTGTATAGTTTGTGTCCAGAGCTGCGTCTAGTAACTAGTCTCAGAAACTGAGAGAATATACTCAAATATACCTTCAGTAAGTCTTTTTTCTCCACATCACGAGATTTCTGCTTTCCTTCACCATTTCACCTTTCTCTGAATTTTCCGATGCCCAGCATGAAATCTCAGACAATCAAAGCAGAAGTGTGTTAGGAGAGCGAAGTAGTGCAAAGGAATCATAGTTATATATACATATAAACCTGAAATAAAAATGCTGACATAAATATATACACACCATGGTGTCATCATCATCCTATTGCTGCTCTCTATGGAGCATGGGGCTACCTCTGTTATAATGTTCCGCCCGAAACAGTCATCAGCTCTTGCAACGGTAGTTTATGTGGCAATTTAATTTATATGATGAGATTGTCACCCTTGCACACAACTTTTTATTATAATCATTTCATACATGTTTCCGACTGTGGTGAAACATGTTTCGAGCCCAGCATCGTACATTAAGCATGGAGGAGTAACTTGAGCCTGGATTTTACCTAGTTGCCTTCATGCAGGAGGATTTCACTATGCACCCTATGATAGGCAAGGGAAGCTGAGAAGTGGCTCTATGTAGGACGTGACAATTCCTTGGGATAGCCCAGAACCAGAGCACAGTAATTTAACTCTGCATATTTGGAGAGCCCCTTGGATGGCGGGGAATGCTTAATATGCCACATACTTCTTCCTCCTAACTTGGGACCAGATGTGACGATCCTTTAAATGCATGCGAAGCTGGAGAAACTGGAGCTCATGGCTTCAACTCAACAACACGTTTCGGAATGGCAGAAATGCCACAGGAAACGCCTAGATGTACAGTGCAGATAATACCAACGGCTCTTCAACTTGGCATTGCTCTAAAGCTAATTCTTCTTCTCTCCTCTTCTCAGCTACTTCTTTTTCTCTCTTCTTTTCATCCCTATCTAAGTGTCTCTGTTCTCTTGCCAAGTCCTCCAGCCTTTTTAATTCTTTAGCAATCTCAGCGGATGCATATGTTTTTCAAAATCTCACCCTACAAACCAAACTCCTTTCCAAGCTTGACAAAATATTCCAAGGTAGCCATAATTCACTATTATTGTGACTCCAAATTGTCCAATAACAATTCAAATATTATATAATCAATATGTGAACAACATTTGGGAGCTGCGGTAGCATAGTGATTAGTGCACTGGCTTCCTAGCTCAGAGGTCTATGGTTCGATCACCAGATGGGGTGGGTTTTTTTTAGGCCGCAAAACGGCTCCTGGGTCGACACAGCCTCAACTGGGTACCAGAGCAACTTCTGGGAAGGTTAAGGCGGCCGGCGTGATGCTGACCACATCACCCCTAGTGTGCCGATGGTCAAGAAAATATGGGCCTAACACCATATTCCCAATATGCCTCAATGGGCGTGTAACGGGATCCTTTACCCTATGTGAGCAATATTAGCAACAATAATTTCACCACTCAAAAGCAGTCAACTGCATGAAAGTATAGATGTAATTGTAGGAGCAAAAAAAAGAAATAGAGATACGAACAAGATTACAGAATACAGTGAAAGAGCCAACTCGGCTTGGCCTCCAAATGTACTGTTGCGTGTCTTTTATATTGTAACTGTCATTATTGAATAACCAACTGGTTACTCTGGCCAAGATCACTGCTGGGGTAGAAACTGTAGGCACCGCAAACAGCCAATATCAAACTGAAGCAGTAAAGTCACAAAAGGCGAAGTGGACAGAATACACACAGTTTATTTTACGCTGAACGCTGCTCCAAATGCATTATAATAAAAGCCAATATATCAAATGGCATAACATATGCAGTCGTCGATATAACTCTGTACAGTCTGTTCGTATCTAGAATACTGTCTTTTTCAATCTTCAACGATTTTTTATATCAGTCTCACTCGACATTAAGAATCCCTACTCCCTTTACGAAGATAGCTAGATACACCTCACAAAAGATCTCGATGTACTAGTGATGGAACAACATAGGGATGTAGAACAATTATATATATTTCATGAGCTCAAACACTTGCGTCCACTCGCCATGACACACACACACATCGAAGTCCTTGCAGACGATCTCTGCCTTCTGCATTCCTAGTTTTCACGTCTGCCAATCTACACCAAGGCAATGACGTCACTTCCTGTATTAATAAATGACTCCGTATAAAATAAACAAACAAGGAGCTCTGTCGAGCTACCTAATGATATCGACACAATCATTATGAATTTTAATCATAACAATATGTATTTAATGAGTGAGCAATATTAGAGCAGTATTGGAGTTATCTACCCTTCCAAGATGGAGGTGAAATTTTTTTCTCACCTTAGACGCCGAAAGAAAAACATCAGGATTGTGTATATCTCGATGGATAGTACCATGTTATGTTAAATTATAGAATAAAAGATACATCAGAGTATCTAGTGGTGTAGATATTTTACTATAATTGACCTCGAAACCCTCGAATCGGTCGGTTGGATAGGAGGGTTGATCAGAGAATTAACAAGTCACTATCGTAAAACAAGCGATTGTTATCGAAACAGAACCAGGCTCGACAGTTATACCCACAATGAACAATTAGGTATAAAATGGACAAATGGAAAATTCCTGGGGGACCTGGATTTCGCAGATGATTTAGCATTCTTAAGTTCAACACCCAGACAATCCCAAGAAGCAGTAAATAATTTGTGTCATCTCTCGGTTAAAATAGGTCTCCAAATAAATGCCTCTAAAACTAAAGTTATGAACTTTTCTAACGAGACCTTTGATATCATCTTGAACGGGAAAAAACTACAGAAAGTTGAAAGTTTCAATTATTTAGGCAGTAAAATGACTCAGGATGGTGACACAACAAGAGAAATCCATACTAGAATTGCTTTGGCAGCTAGCGCCTTCAATAGATTATCTAACATTGGAAATTACGATCATTGAATATACATACCAAGCTTCGTCTGTTTAATTCAAATGTTATCTCAGTGTTAACATACGGCTGTGAGAGTTGGAAAATAACAAAATCATTGGAGAACAAGCTGAATACATTCGAGAACAAATGTCTTAGAAAACTCATGAACATCAGTTGGAAAGAATTCAAGACTAATCGACAAATAAGAGAAAACTCTAGGCAGAAATATGTCTCCAACTATATAAGGAAAAGACGATGGTCATATATCGGTCATGTCCTACGAATGCAAAACAACAGAATACCACTACAGGCGCTCACTTGGGTTCCTGAGGGTAAGAGGAAAAAAGGAAGACCAAAAGAAACACTCAGAAGAACAATAATAAGAGAAGGAAGAACGTTGGGCCTAAATAATGTGCAAGAGCTAAGAGGAGTGGCGTCACAACGAACAACCTGGAGAGCACTGGTTTCTGCCTTATGCGCCGTGTTTGGCGCTTAAAGAATTTATTATTTATTATTAATATTAGCAACAATTATTTCACCACTCAAGATCAATCAACTGCATGAAATTAAAGATGTTATTTTAGGAGCAAAAAAAATAAAAATAAAATAGAGATACCAACAAGATTACAGTATAACAGTAGACAGAGCCAACCGAAGAAAATACTAATGACAAAACCAAGGCAAAAATGTATGAATTGTAGAAAAATGAAAAAAATTTTGCTCTACCACACTAATGACAATACAAGCACAATTTCACAACTTATAATACATCTAATAACTGAATGATAGCAAGATTAAATAAACAAATTTACAAACAATAATCAAGAATAAACCAAATAAAATACAATGAACCTGACAACAAATACAAATAAACAGGGCAAAACAGCTAACAGAAATGGTGATGATAAGCTCAGCAGTAGCAGTGAACACACAGCTTTGTAATGCCGGCCCCACTTTCTGAGAAAATCATGAACCAAACCTTAAAGAACAACCAATAATTCACGACCTTGGGATTGGTATTGTGAATTAATGGTTCCCTCGCCAACCAACCCGCCTATCTCACAAGCATGTAAATACCAACATACATATAACATAAAAAAAGAACCCTGTCAAATGAGATTCGTCAAGCCTCACACTGTATGTATCAATAAATATACGTATCTGCTCTAAGAAAAAAAATTCCTCCTGGCTTCAACCTCTGCCTCAGGGAACGACGATTCAAATACAGTGTAGTGACCAGGGTTTAGGTTTATTTCAAACTCGCTCGAACATGGACGCCATTTTAATCGTCGTTCTATCGAAAATCTTCATAAAAATTTCTTGAGTGTAGGTCAACATCAGGCATCAAACAACACTGTAGTTACGTATTAATGTTGAAACAGAACTTTCTTCCTCCAGGGACTTCACCTTCAACAACGATTATTTGAAGAATTTTGATAATAATTACAGTTCATGCATCCTCACACGGTCTGACAGGTCAGCAGACGATACACTTGTACGTTAGGCCTGGTACCGTAATCGTACAACAAAACAGTCCTTAGACTTGAAAATTCATATGGCATACTTGAAACACAATTCAAAAACAATGATTCAGATCCCGGCTTGAGGCCTCCATTTTCCGCTGTTACGTGTCTTTTAAATTGTTAATGTTGATATTTAGTGACAGGATGGTTCCTGTGGCCAAGATCACGTCTAGGGTAGTAAACGTATAAGACACCGCAACAAGCCAACATCACTCCGAATTATTTAAGCCACAATGGACGAATTGGACGATATACATTTTTATTTAACAATTCACGCTGCTCCACATGGAATACAGATCAAGCCAATATACAAATGGCAAAGTATATGCAGTCGTCGATATAACTTTAAGCAGTCCGTTCATGTCTGGAACGCTGTCCTTTTCATTTATGACCTTTTAATATATATAAATTCCGCAGCTCAAACACATGCGTCCACTCGCCATGACATACACTGGTAGAAGGCACCTCACTTCTGCTTCTCTAGTTTCACGTGAGCCAGCCAACCATATCGGCATGACGTCACTACCCGTATTAATAAGTGACCCCGCATAAAATAAACATAAATGGTGCCTAGTAGAGCTACCTATTATATAGACACAATCGTTATGAATTTTAATCATAACACCCTGCATGACGAGGACAGTAGACCCACACCAGTTCTTCAAGGTCTGAGGATTCTATTGATGTTTTCAATTCTTGCCGCAGCCAACCGTTCTGAGCTTTCCGAAGCATGGCTTGAGAGTCTGACAAATATAACTACCCTGATTGATGGAGTTTCAGACAACCACCTCAGTGCTGCAGTGAGTGCCTCTACCTCCATTCTCACCATTCTCATGCTGGAGGTTGTTGTCATGTAGGCTTCACTCTGTTCAGTGACGACCCTGCCCTTTATTCTCGCAGAGAAGCACCATCCTGATTTTTCACCACGCACTACAGACCCACCAGTGTACACAATGGCGTCATCATCCCCAGCATGATCAGCTGATTAATCTCCATCTCTGCTTTTCTATTGCTCCAAGATCTGCACTCTTTGCCAAGGCTTCACACGAAATTTGATTTCGCTTAGTTTATTTTGCTAAAACCAATCACAATTTCGTTTTTTTTTCATTTTAAACCAATCACTTGTAAGGCATCATATTTGGTATATTCTACATACGCATCTTTATAATTGGGGATTGGTCGTTCTTCGCAATACATGGTTACTGTTGCAAATGACTGATATCGCCTGAAATTATTATGTGACATGTCCTGGTTTAATTCCCCAATATTGTATTTTGTTCTTTCCATCTCTGATTGTTAAGATTGTAGATCTCGCCGGAAAAAACTACGTGCGGTTTAGGGATAGGCAATTTTTGCGGGTCACTACTATAAAATCAAACCAAGAATTAAAAAATCATCCATTTTTAATCCGATAACATTTGTTTGTCTCATTCTTTTCACCTGAGCGAAAACAAATACGTAAGACAACTTACTTCGTTTCTTGCAATACGTGACTGTCCAACGTCTGTAATTAAGATAAGAGAATAGGTTTTACGCTATTGTGCACACCTTGCTGCATATTTTTCACACTTTAAAAGATAACATAACAGGCTTGGCTAAGTTGCTGTAATCTCATAGAAGTGTACCTCCCTAAATGATAATTATCAGCAAAATACTGGCGTAGTGGAGTCTAGCAAGAAAATGGGCAAAGCATGACCACCCCCTCCCCAACTCCCAATCACTTGTCACCAGTGATGCCACAGCTGGGTATTTCTTACTAGATCTGGGTTTTTGGGCTTCCGTCTGGGTATCTGGGTAATTTTTTTCCAAATCTGCATTAATCTGGGTATATTTGACAATTGACATTTACAATGTATGTATATTCTGTGCACTGAGCATTATACATTATATGTATATTATAATTAAATGTAAAACATTATGTGCTATATATTTTTTATTCCACTTAAATTTAATTCTTGTTTTTAACCACATCAATGACGTTGTTTTTTGACTCGTTTAAATCAGCTATCTATTTCCTGTTATTCTGTTAATTGCTGTCATCTGCAATACTCGGTCATTTTTGCGATGTGTTATAAAGTCTTCTTTTTACATTATTAGACTTAAGCAGATAAACAGCATATTAGTTTTTTTTTTTGTGTTTTGTAATTATAAGATTATAAAATGAGCGATGATGAAGGTACGCTTGGTAGTTGTAGCAGCATGACGACACACACGCCACCGCGTAAAAAAGTGAAGCCATGGTATCAGCAGGCTTTTTGTGCGGAATGGCTAACAGACAGCGAACTGAAGGATTGGATAAAGCCGGACTCTGGTAACCGCTATGCTGCGATTTGTACGGTCTGTTCCTGTACATTAACTAATGCCAACAAAACAGCTTTATTGACACATAAAAGCACACAGAAGCACATGAAAAACTTCGAAGCCAAAAGCAAAACTCTGAACATTAACAAGTTTTTCATCACACCAAAAGAGCCCTGTGTGGTAAAGTGGGATGTTATAAATATTTATAGGGGACTTAGTGTACTGACTGAGATCAGCTGTGAAGGTATCTGTATCTAATAAGTGTGGTGTATTACAGATGACCTTACTTGCTACCACATTTATACCTCAGTCAGAATTATTCTGGAATATTGTGATGACTACGTTGAATGTCTAGGGTTATGAAAATGATGAAGTGTAAGTCACAACAACAACAGACAGATAAACAATTTATTTTATTCCACAACACTTTACAACACTGTGACACTCACACACATATAATGTTTTTATAAGACTATCTTAAATGAGTCAAGTGTAAAGTTTCAAATATATATGTAATAATTCTTTTCAATAATGGATATCCTGATTCAACTACACAGTGAACCAGGAATCACAATCAAATGTAATTACAAGTAGTATGTACACAGTTTATAAATATAATCTTTGTATTGACATATTTTATTATTCTTATCCTATGTGTGTAAGTTGTGAAGTAGTAATATGAGGTAATACTGGTTTTGTTTTTCAAGCTAGGTTGTTGTTTGTCATCATGACTTCAAGTGTTTGATTATCTTGGAAATAGTATTGGGAAAAGTTCACAGTTCCTGTCATTTGAAACAATTTATTGTCCCTCGGTGTTTAATATAATGTCAATTTTTGAGGGGGGGCACATAATGTTGAGCTGCTCGGGCCACAGAAGCTTATCTTTCGTGATGGCGGCAGGAGAAGACTCCTCTGCTCGATTGCTTCCTGTGTTCTGGAGACACCTCACTGGTCGCTATCTGGACCAAGGAGTATGCTGTCAGCCTCTGGATTCAGCAAAACTCAGACCAGGTGCTGCTTCAATAACTTAGGACCACGGTCCCTGAAACAAGAAGGTTGTACCTCCTATTTCAGAACTAATTTATAATCTATTTCCACACTGAACACAATACATAACAAACACTGAGTTCAGAGCGGTAGGCCAACTGCTAGCTTCATCTGAAACAATTTACACCAGTATACTCCTCCCTAATGGTTACTACGCCTCTGCAATTCCAGCCTTAGTTCTTTCTAGTCAATAAGATAGGTGTCAGTGTACTGTTTGGCAATTCCATGCAGTTTTACTTTTCTCCGACACGTCCTGTTCAGGTTGGAGCAATATTTAGGCTTTGCCTCATGTTGGCTACTGAACCACACACATATACAGACATAAATTATCAATTTACATTCAATTTTCATTAAAAAGATCTCAAATATGTCAAGCTTACCACAATTCATGGAAATGATAACAAATACG
Organism: Oreohelix idahoensis; assembly: GCA_024509875.1. Classification (NCBI taxonomy): domain Eukaryota; kingdom Metazoa; phylum Mollusca; class Gastropoda; order Stylommatophora; family Oreohelicidae; genus Oreohelix; species Oreohelix idahoensis. Next base: position 24,174 of record JAMPIV010016376.1, read on the forward strand.
TTGACTGGCGATGAATAATGGCACAAATTCCGATCTGCCTCTGTCCCAGACTTTTATTTAGAAAAATATGATCTGGTTCTCAACGCACTGTTTCTTAGTAAGTTTATTTTAAAATGTGGCACTGAACAGACGCTCCTAATTGACTATATTGGCGGGTCTAACCAATCGGGCCATGTTTACACAGCTTTTCAAAAATGTTTACCCTTCTCACGTTTCCCCTAACAACCAAAATTAGTATTTGTAGTCCGACTAATCGTGTTTAGCCTTACATATCATTTCCGCCAATCAAATAGGATTTAACATGGTGGCCTATTTCCCGTACCATGGTGGTTTCAAAACATGCCACTGTGCGATTATTATATTTTGCTGTCCGACACCCTCACTATTTTCTTTTGGCTATAATTTGTTAATTCCTAGACTATTTGCGTAACACTTAACATATTCTTTGTCAGCAAGTCCTAAGGAACCCAAATATATAAATTTAATGGGGCTAAGGGGCTGCGTTCAAAATATGCATTTTCTTCTAGGATAGTCGTGTATTTTTATTTTTATTTTATTTTTATCGATTTAGAACCGCCACCTGTCCTGCCTTTTCGACTGTTCTGTCATACTAATGTCAGGATTTCAGACATAAAACAGTAGAATGTCATGTTTCCCAATAAGCATTTTACAGGTTTTTAAACCTAACTCTCGTATGGGTAGTGTTTTTTATCACTGTCTATTTGAAAAAAAGTTAGTGCTTCTGGCCTTACGCGGGGAGGGTGGCATTAATTGTATATCGCGATACGCGTGTTAGTGTTGCATGCGTTCCTGCTTTTTGTCCTCCCTCTCTCTATCCTAAGTTCATCTGTCTTTTCTTTACGCCGTGTATAAAATGAAATTAATGGAAGTATTAATTTAGGTCATTACGCATGATAAAGACTGAAATCTTGGTATATACAATGGTGATAAATTATATCCCTCTTGATGTGATTAGACTGATTGTAGTACATGCGCCCACACAGAGCAGATGATAAATAGGTTAGCTCTGCATTGTCCCTGTGTATAAAGTCTATAGTGAGTGGTATGAAAGGTACAGTCACTCACCCTGTACTGTCAAGCATAGATCAACGAATCAGACTAGTGTTCATTTCCAATTGACAGCACATGATTTATTCACACAGCAACATCAATCCGATACGATACACTACACAGGTACAACAGGATACACAAAAATCAATAATAATCAATTGCGCAGAATGTTACAGCTGTTCAGTATGATGTAAACCCTGTTTACATCGCAGTTCTAATGTTACATCAGTAAATTCACCAGAACGACTGCTGACACTGCAGTTACAAAACCCGCCACACAGGCGTACATCTATAGGACTCCCTCAACGACTGCATACCCCTGCAGTTAACAAAACGCCATACAGGCTTGAATCTATATATCCTAGCAGTTCTAATGTTCCACCAGAACGACTGCTGACACTGCAGTTACAAAACGCCACCCAGGCTTAAATCTATATATACTCAAAAGACTGTCCGCTCTGTAGTCTATAAGTAATCTGGCCTACACAACTCCTGGCCTTATAATCTCTTCAATAACTCTGATATCTGTTCATGAATCCTTAAATCTATATATACTCAAAAGACTGTCCTCTCTGTAGTCTATAAGTAATCTGGCCTACACAACTCCTGGCCTTATAATCTTTTCGATAACTCTCCCTTCATAAGGAACAATGGGCCTAACTATCTCCTAGCGCCGTTCCTGCACAATAGAAATCTATCAGGGAGGTAAATATGATCCCAAAACATCGGCCTGTATACACCAAGGCCTCAGAACATGTCCTTAACATAAAGTACACCTTATCTTCTCTTATCTCATCTTATCTGCAGATTTATCACATCTTATCTGCAGATTTATCACATCTTATCTACAGATAAACACACTTAAATAGGCAAGTACTAGTACACCTCGAAAAATGGCCAAATATCGTTCCCTTACACTACCCTTGGGAACACACACAAGATACTGGGCTGACTCCAGTCACCCGCCCAAACTTAGACTGCCACGGGATGACACATCTCCCGCACAAAAAACAGTCACCGGACCCGGCTGTTCACGGACTACCCGTGAGCTATTCACAGCCGGCCGAAACCAGTACAGAATAACTAAATGACCAGCGCTCACACGCTTTCTGTACACTCTGTTTTCTAACATATAAATGTTTAAACAACTCACAATTAAACAAGCCGACAAGTGCTACAACCCTGAATTCACACTGTATAATCAGTATAGTACGTATCATTCCCCTTTGACCTTTACAGTTACCACCCGGTCCGGAGAAAAAAATGATTTATCATTTTTTTGAAAAAAACTACATCAATGAAAAATAAGGGGTCAGCTAAGCTCTAATATATGCTTACAACAATAGTTTTATGATAAGGTCAAAATAATACATCGCCAAAAAATAAAGCAAGTGTACAATAAACAAATTACCCATAATAATCCGCTAAATACACCGAAATAATCATTTACAAACAAAGTTAAGTATTATTACTGTAGACCAAACATGACATATTAAATAGGAAGTAAAGTCCAGATCAAACAAAAGAAGCATGATTAGCACAGAAAATTTGAAATAGGAAGAAAGATCCATAATACCTGATAGTAACAATTAAGCTAATCAATTCCTTGCATGAAATACATAGAACTGTCACCAATAGTTACATATACTAATCCATATTACAATACAAACATTACAAAGGATGGAAGTATAAGAAGTGTAAGAAGTGAACGTATACAACTATAGCACGTTTCACTAGCTTTGCCCTCAAACAAATGTAATTATCTGATTAACCGTCCAACGTATTAATGCCATTTTTTGCATACGATGTTATATTGGGTTAGACCCAACAAATATATACTTTATATCTGTGCATCTTGTCTAGTTCCCATAAACGGATGAAATCCTTTGATCTTTGTCGGCATACTAATTATTGTGTATCGAGAAAAGAAATTTTACCACTTCATGCACAGATTCTGTGAATTGATTAGGCATAGGCGTGCCTACTATTACAATAATGTGGCCATCACGTTTGCATATGAATACCTGTTGAAGATGATTTCTTAAATGATCTGCATGCGAGATACTCGTGACATTGTTTGTCATTGACATTTAATGCGCTACCAAACTGGACCTTTCTTGATCTAATTATTTCAATGGGTATCACCTCTTTTTGCGGTTCATAAATATCATAATGGAACGTTGCTCCTCTAATGTGCTTGTAAATAACGGTAAGGTCATCTTTAAAGAAATTAAACTTCATCCGAATCATAATCAGATGTCTCTGAGAAATTGATAATCAATCTCTGCTGAATGAAGGACAAACCATTATTCTTCCAATATTCCTCTTCCTCTTGTAACACATTGCTCTCACATTTCTTCCAATAATCCCTGGCTATATTGGAGATGGCGGCTTTTATAAGTATTTCAACATCTTTTAATTTGAACGTTCTATTTTCTGTTGCTACCTGTTCCTTAATTTTAGCCCAGACTAATTCTATTGGGTTTAAGTGAGAATGGTAAGGAGGCAATCTTAAACATCTGTGACCATGTTCATGGATTGCCTTGTCTATGTGAAATATCTTTGTACGCTGTGTCTTTTTTTACAATTCCAAGTAATTCAGGCTTCAGGGACATTTCGTTGAATGGAATGTTGTTGATGGTCAGCCAAATCGTTATTACATCTCTAGTACTTGATGAATTAGGAACTTTATCTTCTGGTGCCACAACGTTGTGATATGAAGCATTGTCCATTATCAAACACGACGGTCTATCCAAGGAAGGAAGTACATGATTCACAATCCAATCTTGAAATATCTTGCCATTCATCTCTGTATGGTAATCCCTAATAACTGTGGATTTTGAAACAAATATGAGTTCAGTATTATTTAGAAGCCCATGATGGCTGCTTCCTGGATGTGCAATTATTAGGCGCTGTCCTTTGCTGCTTGGTTCTAGTCTCTTAGTTGTCCCATCAGATGATTGCCATTCTCGTTCATTACTGTGGTGAGAATTGATCCAAGTTTCATCTAAATACACAAAATCATAACAATCTCTTCTCATTTCTCTGACCTCGCGTAAATATTTGCTTCTCATTGCAACTATATGAGGCTTCTCACAAATAAGGTTTCTACCACCAACATATTTTCTAAAAGTGAATCCCAAACTCCTAATAGTCCTCCATGGCGTAGATTTGGAAATATCAATGTCATTATTCTTTCTTAACCAAATTTTCAATTTCCTTAAAGTTACTGCCTCATTATTGTGAAATATATTGCAAATTTCTCTCCGGGTCAATTCTCTGTCAAAATATCCACCACTCTTGGCCTAATTTTCGTGTGTAAAACACTAGAATTAGAAATTTTAGATGTCGCTATCCAGCGGTGCAATGATCGTTTGATTATCCCCAAGGCATGAATAGTCCTCTTTTGTGGGTTTGAAATAGAATGATATAGTTTTCCACGAGTAGCTTCATTGCAGAAATACTTAAAAATCCTATTTGTGATTAGCTGTAATGTCATAAATTGTACTCGCAGACTCATTTTCCTAGTTAACCACACACTACTTTTTGTAGACACGCCACTGATTGACAATGTGTGAGTAGCACCGGATATAAACTATTTTGTGTTCAAGAAGTGCGATTTCATGCAATTTCACTCAAAAATCATGCCAATTGCTTGATAAACCAAAAATGTGCAAATGAGGTCGTATAATTTACTGTAGACATTTCAATATGTGTGCGTGTGATGTGTGTTGGCAAGTAGGATTTTATATTATATCGCAAAGAAACGAAAATTGAAACCAATGGCCGCATTTTAATGAAAAATTTAATTCATAGGGTCTATACCATTTCAAATTCACACACAAAATTTCACTTATATGCGTTATATATTCGCTGAGATATAGAATTTTGAAGGTGGGCAAAGCTAGTGAAACGTGCTATAGTATCAAGTAACATTCAGATGAAACATGGAAGCATAACCCAAGTATAGACCGCTTCCAAAGAAATGGAGTGAAACGAAGAATCATCCGAAAAGGCAGAAGGAAATACAAAATAATGAATGCATAGAAAAACGACAACAATACATCCCAACAACAATCCAAGTAACTAACGCATAATAAATAATTTTAGCTAAATTACAAAACTTATAACTAAAATGATTTATCACAGACATCACACAAAAAAGTGCGATATATAAAATTATCACAATCTCAAAAAACAAAAAATTACTAATTAAGCGCTTTGGCGCAGAAAAAATATAACAATGTCAAGGAAAAATACATTTCCCAAAAAAAATTACAGTACAAAAAAAAAGTTTCTTTAAAGCTAAGTTAAATAAAATAGTATTTTAATTTTTTCTAGATTAGATCTATAACTAATATACCAAAATGAAATTATCTTTAACCAAATGAATGACATCTAACAAAAAAAATTCCAATACTTAAGTAGACTCATAATAAACGCATACTAGTTTAAACAAAATTCAGCAGAAAAAAACACATGGCAAAAAAAAAAATACCAGAAATCAATGTTTCAAAATATGTTTACAAATACAAATACAAAATCATAACTAACACATACAAGTTTAGTTTCAAAATTACATTTCACAACACAATAGTTACTGCATATAACCTCTGTATATGGTAATATTAATTAGACATAGCACCAGAATATAAGAAAAGAAAAAAATAAATTTAATGAATAACAAGACTCTCTGAAACAACTAACGCATATTCGACGCTAATGATTTTGTGCATAGGGCTGGCAATCTCATCAAATCCAAAATTTTCCTAAGAATCAACGCTGCAAAACATATCAATGTTTGATGAATTAACTATCATTGCTTCAACTTCACAACGTAGCACCTATGGTCATACATAATATGGTCTAAGTGGAATAGTCTTCCGACTAGCGTATGAAAAAATCACAAATCCACAATCTCATTACAAAAATTAAAGATAAGTCACTACAAAGTGATATGTCATCATTTCATTGCAATCATAACACATGCAATGTTTATCAACAAAAGAATCATGTAAATAATGACAGAGTCACAACAGTGCATACCTATGAACATACACAATACCTAAGACATTATGTAATGTAAGTTACTATACAATACAGTAATTCATTAACCAAAAAATAAATTAAGTGTAAAAAACACTATAGCAATCTAAAACTAACTCCTAAACAAACAAACAAAATAAATAGGTCACAAATCCGCGGTCCTCGATAGCATTCTGTAAAACCGCACGGGGCGATGTCATACAACACCGTGTCAACAATCTGGCTGGATTGCGCTTGACTAGACATCTGGTCACAGGTTGACCCACATTCCTCTCACAGTAAAAAATAACTTCGGTGCGAAGATTCTTAACAAGCCGAATACTGTGGGAAAATATAAATGAAAATGTCTATTTCAATCAACTTGTGAGATTTATTGAAGTAAAACGGAAAGTTAGTCTTACATTTACCCAAACGTGTGGCAGTGAAAACGTCTGGTTTCTATATGATGCCATCATTTCCTCGTCACACAGCAGATAACACAGAAGGATAAGACATCCTGACAGAAATGAAGGTCATCACAACAGTAGGCTGAAATAAAATCCTACTCAAACACAACGAGATATTCTCTAGAACTCAAAATGCATAACAAGCAGTAGTATTTGAAACAATACCCTTACTGTTACCTTGTTTACAACCAAGATTGTTCTTTTGTTGTGCAACATTATTAGGATTAGTATTTCTACTTCTATAAAAATATCTAACCGATGGATTTTGTTGTGTTCTAGAACCATCATTATAAGGCTGATAACCTTTATTGTAGTTATTTCTTTCACCACAACTGTTTCTATTCTCCTTTGTGACAATATGCTTACTAAATTGATCAGTACCAGTGATAACTAAATTCTTATGGTTATCAACATGTTGAGTTTTATTTTGGGTACAAGTCTTACTAATAGCTTTGTCCCTTATTATTTGTTTATCAGTATTTCCATAATCAGAATAATGGTTGGTCTTTTTAGATCTGCCTTGAAATTTATCTCCATTTTTTTTTGCAATCTATAGAACTGACTGTTATAGCAGAATTATCTTTGCTGGCCTGACGCCACGAGTCAGTAATGTTACCAGAAGTAGTACGTGGGAAATTGTATTTGCCACGTAGTGATCTCCGTCCATCATGTTCGACTTTCGTCTCAGCTTGTGTAAAGGGCTGGCTTCTTGCTTGTTTTATTGGTGATAAACATTCTGTCTACCTTTGTCAACATTGACAGTAGACAAACCCTTAATACCTAAAACAACATCTACCAAACCATAAACTCTATTTCTCAGATCACTAATCTCAGCATTTCTAAGTGAGATGTCTTCAGTTTGTTTCTTAATTAAGTTATTAGATGTTAAAAGCTTACTCTTCTCCTGCATGAGTAATTTCTCAATATCAGTCATTTTCCTTTTGTACATCGTTAACTCTTCTAATCTCTCCTTATCATCCTTTTCTTCATTAGCACTCAACTGTGTTAAATCCATCTGAAGTTCCTTAGTGTTACTATTCTGGCCATTCCCAAGCTCATTAACATTCTCGGGAGGTACAAAATACTTTTCTTTAAGTCGGTGACTAACAATCACATTGTCACACAATAAGCCAGTAAGTGTTTCATTACATAAGTTTTCACATTTCTTGGTTTGAACTTTTAATTTCTCACAAATATCATTCTTCTCTTGAATTTCTCGAGTGAGATTACCCATTACGCTATTCATATGTTCTATCTGAACTTCCAAATCTTTTACTTTACTGCCTGCAGAGTCTAATGCTGTTGTTACATTAGCAAGATCCAAGTTTGATTTCTGTAACTCACTTGTGAGCCTAGACACTGTTTCTTGTAATTTTTTCTTTTCCGCATCATCTTGTAAAAACTTATCACTTTCCTGTAAAGCACTCTGTTTGTTTACTTTTGTTTGTTTCTCAATATTCAATTCCCTTTTCTGCAGGTCAGAAACACTGTTGTGGATTATCTTGAATATACTTTGCACAATATGTCCGTGTTCAATCTCAATATATTGTTGCAAAAACACACGAAGGTGCCGTAGCAAATCAACCAAATCCTTAGCCATTACAAAATTACAAACTAACTTAAAGTTATGTTCAGCAAATGACTCTAGGGATGCTGACACATTAATCAAAAAATCCTCCATCACCCATGCTCCAAGTCGTGGGCCTCTCAATCCCTTTTTATCTCTTCCTACCACCAATGCATACTCCAACATAGGTCTTATATCTGTAGGATCTACATCACACCACTTAGCATCCATATCAAAATTAATTATAATAAGTTTATGTCCCTGGAAATTTAGATAATTAATTTCCACCTCACACAATAAATATTTCAATTCTCAATTATTATGCACTAAAACCTATACTAAACAGTTAATAGAATATATAATGTGTGATGTGAGAAGACTTGATAGCATGCATACATAAACACAGTTTTCACAACAACACAACCACTTATCTTGCAAATAGCAAAGTTCCTTCTTTTCTTGTTACAATCGATGGGCATCAACATCAAAGATGACACAACATAAGCAGAGTCCCATGTCAACTCTCCCTACACCTTGACACAGTATGCTATGTTGTCATACACAGCATAGGAAACTGGAAACTGGAAACAGTATGCTATGTGATCGTACACAGCACTGGAAACTGGAAACAGCGCAAGTTACCCACTTGTTCCCTCTGTCGTCGCGAAGGTACACTGTCTGTCACTCTTGTTGGAAAGAGCTACTTGATATTTCGCACTTGCATATAAAACTGGAACATACTGTAATTCTCATAATGCAGATATCGCTGATGATGATGAATCAGGACAGGTCGCCATAACCATGTCAAAGTTTACTTGAAAATTTCACTCCGAAACGTAGAACTGGAAACGTTGCGAAAATGTCATATGGAGGCATGTAAACACAAGACGCTTCACCGTGTCACCGATTAAAGGTCATGAGTGACACACAACTGTCTGTGTATTGTAGAGGCGTTGCCGATTACAGGTCACGATCAACACAAAAAATTGTAGAAGATTCGCCTTTGTTTCTTAACAATGTAGAAGTAAGAAAAGGCGTTATAAATCCAAGTCACGCCCACATAGGGCTATTCATTGCTCTTATAACCTTACCATGATACTGATAAAGTCTGATGCTCTTATAACGCGAATCAAGCATAGATCAACGAATCAGACTAGTGTTCATTTCCAATTGACAGCACATGATTTATTCACACAGCAACATCAATCCGATACGATACACTACACAGGTACAACAGGATACACAAAAATCAATAATAATCAATTGCGCAGAATGTTACAGCTGTTCAGTATGATGTAAACCCTGTTTACATCGCAGTTCTAATGTTACATCAGTAAATTCACCAGAACGACTGCTGACACTGCAGTTACAAAACCCGCCACACAGGCGTACATCTATAGGACTCCCTCAACGACTGCATACCCCTGCAGTTAACAAAACGCCATACAGGCTTGAATCTATATATCCTAGCAGTTCTAATGTTCCACCAGAACGACTGCTGACACTGCAGTTACAAAACGCCACCCAGGCTTAAATCTATATATACTCAAAAGACTGTCCGCTCTGTAGTCTATAAGTAATCTGGCCTACACAACTCCTGGCCTTATAATCTCTTCAATAACTCTGATATCTGTTCATGAATCCTTAAATCTATATATACTCAAAAGACTGTCCTCTCTGTAGTCTATAAGTAATCTGGCCTACACAACTCCTGGCCTTATAATCTTTTCGATAACTCTCCCTTCATAAGGAACAATGGCCTAACTATCTCCTAGCGCCGTTCCTGCACAATATAAATCTATCAGGGAGGTAAATATGATCCCAAAACATCGGCCTGTATACACCAAGGCCTCAGAACATGTCCTTAACATAAAGTACACCTTATCTTCTCTTATCTCATCTTATCTGCAGATTTATCACATCTTATCTGCAGATTTATCACATCTTATCTACAGATAAACACACTTAAATAGGCAAGTACTAGTACACCTCGAAAAATGGCCAAATATCGTTCCCTTACACTACCCTTGGGAACACACACAAGATACTGGGCTGACTCCAGTCACCCGCCCAAACTTAGACTGCCACGGGATGACACATCTCCCGCACAAAAACAGTCACCGGACCCGGCTGTTCACGGACTATCCGTGAGCTATTCACAGCCGGCCGAAACCAGTACAGAATAACTACATGACCAGCGCTCACACGCTTTCTGTACACTCTGTTTTCTAACATATAAATGATTAAACAACTCACAATTAAACAAGCCGACAAGTGCTACAACCCTGAATTCACACTGTATAATCAGTATAGTACGTATCATTCCCCTTTGACCTTTACAACGCAGCTTGCGTATCTCAAGGTTTTCTTAGAAATGCAGTACACGTTTTATTGTTTTGTGGAAACGCGTGTATGCTGCTATAGGCTTTACTATCAACGTGGAAACGTTACAATTTGGAGACGAAGTAGAAAAAAGGAGGATTTTTGTACGCCATTGTGACAGCGCTGTGCTTTTACCATTTCTCTTTCCTTTTATCGAATTAATGCGTTAGGTTTTACAATTACTTTGTAATTTATATATGTGTAGTTAGAATGTCTCACGACAAATTCTCCCCTCTTAAAACAGACGTTATATGTCAGTCTATAATTCTATATACACATAGAGAAATTTATTATTATTTCTGGGGCTTACGGTGATTCTCATCACACGGATGGCGGCTTAAAAAAATCCGCTCCCAGATTTGTCTTTCCAGATATATACTCTATGCTAAACTCAAATGGCTGCATCAGTAATGACCAACGGAGTAATCTAGAATTTTCATGTCTAGCCTGCGCTAGAAACGACAAGGGTTTGTGATCCGTCTGCAACTTAAATGCCTTCCCATACAGATAAATATTGAATTTCTTTATCGCCCATATTACTGCAAGACATTCTTTTTCGCTAGTTGAATAGTTGGTTTCAGCTTTATTCAACTTTCTGCTAGCATATGCCACTGGGCTCAATTCCCCATCCAATGCATCTGATTTCTGTAGCAGAGTCGCACCTAACCCAATATTACTGGCATCAGTCCTTACAATGAATTCTTGACTTAAGTCAGGTAATTTCAAAATAGGTTTGCTTGTGAGCTTTTCCTTCAATTCCTGGTAAGCTAATTCACATTGTGGTGTCCATGTAATTCGATCTGGATTTCCTTTACGGGTCAAATCAGTTAACGGTGCACATATGGAATTAAAGTTTTTGATATACTTTTGGTAGAAACCACATAATGAGACAAAGGATCTCACGTCTTTTATGGTTTGTGGTCTCGGGGCTTTCTTTAGTTTCTCTAAATTCTTGGGGTCAGGGGTCATGTTTCCCTGATGGACTGTGTGTCCCAAGAATTCTAATTCTTTACATCCAACACAACATTTGGTTGGTCGGGCTGTTAAATTTGCTTCTCTAAGTCGATTAAACAGCATATTCAGAGAGTCAGTGTGTTCCTCAAATGTTTCTGTTGCTATAAGGATATCATCCATGAAATTTGTGATGCATGGAATATTCAGAGGGTCCAATAATTTTCTCATCATTCTAGAGAAGACACTAGGCGCATTCTTCAATCCAAATGGCAATCTGTTAACTCATAGTGTCCCTCTGAAGTACTAAAAGCTAGGTATGGTCTAACCTCAGGCTTTACTGGAATCTGATAGTATCGTTTACTCAGATCCACTTTTGAGAAATAATATCATATTCCAATACGTTTGTATGCCCCGGTCGGTCCGTTAACACCTCTGTATGATTATCTAGAACCTGTTGCACTCTCTCTTTCTGATTTTTCGTTAAATGTGTACTGATTTTCACCTGTGCCGCTGTCTCACAGGGGTGTAATGGATATTCAAATGATGAAAGTGGTTCCTTTTTCATCTCCATTGCAATGGACAAGGTCAACAAGTGTGTCTCTTCCTGATTTTCTCTTTCCAAATATTTCTTCAGGAGATTCACATGATAGATTTTTTTCTTTCCCCTTCTTATCTATCTTATAATTTGTTCTAGACACCTTCTCTAGAACTGTATATGGACCTTGCCATCCAATTTGTAACTTATTTTGACTACCGGGTAGAAGAAGCAGTACCTTCTCTCCCACAGCCAAATCTCTGTCTTTAGCCTTCCTGTTGAAATAGGCAGCATGTTTCTTCCTGGCTTGTCTCAAATTTTCATTGGCAAGTTTCCAGCCAGTTTTTAAACGAGTGGTCAGCTCATTCACATATTGGTATGAGGATGTAATATTTTCCTCTGCCTTTTTCATCAGTCCACGTTCTTAACAGCGTTACATATGGACCTTTAATTTTGTGGACCTATTTGTCCATGCACCGGTATGGTCTCTTCCACTCGAAGCGCTATAGTGATGATTTTTCTTCCCAGAATTATCATTCACAAAACGACCGCTACCAATTCTTTTCTTGGGGCTTTCTCCCCACTTAGAATTCTTGATGAGAGATTTCCTCTCTACATCTTCTTCCTCCAGTTTGTTTAAGTCCGATTGAGGGATTTTCGGCTTATCCTGGGGTAAGACATCTTTTTGCACTCTCTGCATAGTGGCCATTGTAAAACAGTTAATTGAAGCTTGTCCGTGAAAAGGGGCTTCCCATTCCATTTGGTCCACTTTATCAAATTTCTTTGTATTGTCAGGCCTAAGTTTGCCCTTTGGCGTGTCCAGGTCCTGATCAATGTTCCCACTTGTGGGTGTTCCCTCATGTGCTATGCTACACCTTTCTACAAAATTCTCAATGTCCCACCTTGCCTTGGGCCAATAATAATTGTGAGCCACCTTTTGGATGATGGTACCAATTTTCTCATGGTCCCCATCTTTTTTCACATGTAGGCTCCTTATTAATTCTGCCCTATATGCCTTTGGAAGAACCAACTGTCCGTGACCATTGGATCTAGTTCCGGCCTTCCTGTAAATCAACTTGTTTTTCATGTAAAAATCTCCCTTGCCTGGAGTTGTATGACAAGTTGACAATTTCCTGAAACAAGGCTTGAGGGTCTTATCCCCAGCCTGTGCCTTCCTCATCTCTTCTGGAGTGGTATTTAACATAATATCCTCCTCCTTTCTTGAGGTCGACCTGACCTGAAGGGTGGCCATAACTATAGGGTTCCTTCTGCAACGGTCAGTGTCATGATTGTTCATCTTACAATTTTTACACCATCTCTTTCCTTGGTTGAAAGATTTTCTTTCATCATATTTCCTTTCATCGAATTGTGGGGTTTTATTTTTATTGTCATACCGTGGCCTATCAAACTGGTGCTTACCTTTGTTTTGATCTCTAGGATCAAATTTATTAAAGTTCTGTGGTGCCCTAAAATTTTCTACCTGTTTCTTTTTTATTACCTGATACCTCTGCCTGAGCTGCTTGATACCTTTCTGCAACATTTAGTAACTCACCCAGCCTCTCTGCACCTTGTTCCATGAGAAACTTTCTCAGGTCTGGAGCCATGGACTCTCTTAATTGTTCTATAAGGACCATTTCCTTAAGATCTTGGGTTTTCCCCAGAGAAGTCCATTTCTCCAAGTATGTCTCTAACCGTGCAGAGAACTGGTGATAGGTTTCACCTGACAGTAGTTTAGCATTCCTAAATTTTTTCCTATAAAATTCTGCGTTCTTTTCATATCTTAACAAAAGAGCCTGCTTTAGCATGTCATAATTTTCTTGATCACCTCTGCTCATTTTGGCAAAAACTTCATAAGCTGCCCCACGAAGCCCTTGAGATAACTTTAAGCTCCACCTTTCTCTCTCTAACCCATACGTGGTAGCTAATAGTTCATATCTAGTTAGATAGCTCTCGATATCATCTTCTTTCTCAACAAAATGATCTAAATGAAAATTCATAGCTGAGGTTGAGGCTCCCTGACTAGCAGTAGCATCGGAGGTAAAGGGACTGGCACCATTTCAGGAGCATGGCCTTGAAACTCAAACTCCCTTAGTCGTAACTCGTGCTCCCTTTGTAATCTCTTCTCCTCCTTTTCTGCTTCCCTCTCTGCAGCTAATCGCTTGTCTTCCCTTTCTGCAGCCTGTCTTCTTTCCTCGGCTTCCAATGCTTTAGCCTCTTTGTCAGCCTCAATCTGCAACCTCTTAGCCTCAGCCTCAATCTGCAACCTCTTAGCCTCAGCCTCTAACTTTCTTTCAGCCTCTTTTTCTAATCTTCTTTCTTCGCGTTCAATAAATTTGTCACATTCAGCAGTGACATAAGCAATCATAATTTGCCCGTCCATTCCTAACTCTTTAGCAGTCTGCACAGCAGCAGATCGAAATTTGGCCAGGTCCGCCATTTTCTAACAGGTAAATGTAAACAATATCTAACTAAACAATTCAATCTCTAACTAAATATCCAATGACAACCACAGGCACTGAGAGCTCAACGTTATTTATTTTCACCCAAGGATACCTTTTTAATTTTTATTATTCCCTGAAGTGAATTACCCCCAATATTTATAATAGGGAAAGATTCAAAATCCCGGACAGGACCCCAATATATGTGGTAAAGTGGGATGTTATAAATATTTATAGGGGACTTAGTGTACTGACTGAGATCAGCTGTGAAGGTATCTGTATCTAATAAGTGTGGTGTATTACAGATGACCTTACTTGCTACCACATTTATACCTCAGTCAGAATTATTCTGGAATATTGTGATGACTACGTTAAATGTCTAGGGTTATGAAAATGATGAAGTGTAAGTCACAACAACAACAGACAGATAAACAGTTTAATTTATTCCACAACACTCTACAACAATGTGACACTCACACACATATAACACTCTATAAGACTATCTTAAATGAGTCAAGTGTTTAAGTTTAAAAATATATGTATTAATTCTTTCAATAATGGGTATCCTGATTCAACTACACAGTGAACCAGGAATCACAATCAAATGTAATTACAAGTATTATGTACACAGTTTATATATATGAACTTTGTATTGACATAGTTTATTATTATTATTCTATGTGTGTAATTTGTGCAGTAGTAATATGAGGTAATACTGGTTTTGTTCAAGCTTGGTTGTTGTTTTTCATCATGACTTCAAGTGTTTGATTATCGGGGAAATAGTATTGGGAAAAGTTCACAGTTCCTGTCATTTGAACCAATTAATTGTCCCTCTGTGTTTAACAAAATGTCAATTTTTGAGGGGGCACATAATGTTGAGCTACTCTGGCCACAGAAGCTTATCTTTCGTGATGGCGGCAGGAAAAGACTCCTCTGCTCGATTGCTTCCTGTGTTCTGGAGACACATCACTGGTCGCTATCTGGACCAAGGAGTATGCTGTCAGCCTCTGGATTTCAGCAAAACTCAGACCAGGTGCTGCTTCAATAACTAGGACCACAGTCCCTGAAACAAGAAGGTTGTACCTCCTACTTCATAACTAATTTATAATCTATTTCCACACTGAACACAATACAGAACAAACACTGAGTTCAGAGCGGTAGGCCAACTGCTAGCTTCATCTGAAACAATTTACACCAGTATTCTCCTCCTAAATGGTTACTACGCCTCTGCAATTCCAGCATTAGTTCTTTCCAGTCAATAAGATAGGTGTCAGTGTACTGTTTGGCAATTCCATGCAGTTTTACTTTTTTCCGACACGTCATGTTCAGGTTGGAGCAGTATCTAGGCCTTGCCTCATGTTTGCTACTGAACCACGCACATATACAGACATAAATTATCAATTTACATTCAATTTTCATTAAAAAGATATCAAATATTTCAAGCTTACCACAATTCATGGAAATAATAAACAAATACGTTGACTGGCGATGAATATGGCACAAAATCCGATCTGCCTCTGTCCCAGACTTTTATTTAGAAAAATATGATCTGGCTCTCAACGCACTGTTTCTTAGTAAGTTTATTTTAAAATGTGGCACTGAACGGACGCTCTTAATTGACTATATTGGCGGGTCTAACCAATCGGGCCATGTTTACACAGCTTTTCAAAAAAAGTACCCTTACTACCGTTTCCCCTAACAACAAAGATTAGTATTTGTAGACCGACTAATCGTGTTTAGCCTTACATTTTTTTCTATCCAATCAAATAGGATTTTACATGGTGGCCCATTTCCCGTAAAATAGTGGTTTCAAAACATGCCACTGTGCGATTATTTTTTGGTGTTGTCTGACACCCTCACTATTTTCTTTTGGCTATAATTTGTTAATTCCTAGACTATGTGCGTAACACTTAATATATTCTTTGTCAGCAAGTCCTAAGGAACCCAAATATATAAGTTTTAAGGGAGCTAAGTGGCGGCGTTCAAAATATGTATTTTCTTCTAGGATAGTCGTGCTGTTACCACCTCCTCACTTCCAAACTTTTAGTGTGTCTGCTGTACTGTCAGGCTTTCAAACGTAAACCAGTATAATGTCATGTTTCCTAATAAGCGTTTTTCAGGTTTTTAAACCTAACTCTCGTAGCTGTAGTGTTTTTTATCACGGTCTATTTGAAAAAAAGTTAGTGCCTCTGGCCTTTCGCGCGGGGAGGGTGGCATTAATTGTATATATTGCGAGACGCGTGTTAGTGTTGCCTGCGTTCCTGCTTTCAGCCCTCCCTCTCTCTATCCTAAGTTCATCTGTCTTTTCATCACGCCGTGTATAAAATGAAATTAATGGAAGTATTAATTTAGGTCATTACGCAGTGTGCCTAGCTCACGGTTTTCTTAGAAATACAGTACACGTTTTATTGTAGAAAGCGTGTAGTGATGCAGTAGGCTTTACTATCAACGTGAAACGTTACAATTTGCAGACGAAGTAGAAAACAAGAGGGATTTTTGTTGTTCAACTAGCATGACGTTCTATTAACACAGGCGTACGCTATTGGAAAGCACGTTTCTTTAACCATTTCTCTTTCCTTTTATTGAATTTATGTGTTAGGCTTTACATTTACCTTTTAATTTATATATCTGGATTTAGAATGTTTCACGACAAATTCTCCCCTCTTAAAACAGACGTTATATGTCAGTCTATAATTCTATATACACATAGAGAAATTTATTATTAGTTCTGGGGCTTACGGTGATTATCATCACACGGATGGCGGCTTAAAAAATCCGCTCCCAGATTTGTCTTTCCAGATATATACTCTATGCTAAACTCAAATGGCTGCATCAGTAATGACCAACGGAGTAATCTAGAATTTTCATGTCTAGCCTGCGCTAGAAACGACAAGGGTTTGTGATCCGTCTGCAACTTAAATGCCTTCCCATACAGATAAATATTGAATTTCTTTATCGCCCATATTACTGCAAGACATTCTTTTTCGCTAGTTGAATAGTTGGTTTCAGCTTTATTCAACTTTCTGCTAGCATATGCCACTGGGCTCAATTCCCCATCCAATGCATCTGATTTCTGTAGCAGAGTCGCACCTAACCCAATATTACTGGCATCAGTCCTTACAATGAATTCTTGACTTAAGTCAGGTAATTTCAAAATAGGTTTGCTTGTGAGCTTTTCCTTCAATTCCTAGTAAGCTAATTCACATTGTGGTGTCCATGTAATTCGATCTGGATTTCCTTTACGGGTCAAATCAGTTAACGGTGCACATATGGAATTAAAGTTTTTGATATACTTTTGGTAGAAACCACATAATGAGACAAAGGATCTCACGTCTTTCTTGGTTTGTGGTCTCGGGGCTTTCTTTAGTTTCTCTAAATTCTTGGGGTCAGGGGTCATGTTTCCCTGATGGACTGTGTGTCCCAAGAATTCTAATTCTTTACATCCAACACAACATTTGGTTGGTCGGGCTGTTAAATTTGCTTCTCTAAGTCGATTAAACAGCATATTCAGAGAGTCAATGTGTTCCTCAAATGTTTCTGTTGCTATAAGGATATCATCCATGAAATTTGTGATGCATGGATTATTCAGAGGGTCCAATAATTTTCTCATCATTCTAGAGAAGACACTAGGCGCATTCTTCAATCCAAATGGCAATCTGTTAACTCATAGTGTCCCTCTGAGGTACTAAAAGCTAGGTATGGTCTAACCTCAGGCTTTACTGGAATCTGATAGTATCGTTTACTCAGATCCACTTTTGAGAAATATTTAGCTTTATTTAGCCTGGCAAACAACTGATTTGTATCCGGCAATGGATCCACCTGTCCTTCTGTAATAGCATTCAGTCTCCTGTAATCTATACAGAGTCTATGTTCTCCAGAGGGTTTCCTTAAGAGCACAACACTGGAACTATACGAAGATTCACTGTGTGAAATAATTCCTTCCTTCAACAAATAGTCTATCTCTTCCTTCAAAGCTTTCACCTTAGCAAAAGGAATCGAATAGGGTTTCATACAGACAGGTGTGGGGTCTATCAGTTTCATATCATATTCCAAAACGTTTGTATGCCCCGGTCGGTCCGTTAACACCTCTGTATGATTATCTAGAACCTGTTGCACTCTCTCTTTCTGAGTTTTCGTTAAATGTGTACTGATTTTCACCTGTGCCGCTGTCTCACAGGGGTGTAATGGATATTCAAATGATGAAAGTGGTTCCTTTTTCATCTCCATTGCAATGGACAAGGTCAACAAGTGTGTCTCTTCCTGATTTTCTCTTTCCAAATATTTCTTCAGGAGATTCACATGATAGATTTTTTCTTTCCCCTTCTTATCTATCTTATAATTTGTTCTAGACATCTTCTCTAGAACTGTATATGGACCTTGCCATCCAATTTGTAACTTATTTTGACTACCGGGTAGAAGAAGCAGTACCTTCTCTCCCACAGCCAAATCTCTGTCTTTAGCCTTCCTGTTGAATAGGCAGCATGTTTCTTCCTGGCTTGTTTCAAATTTTCATTGGCAAGTTTCCAGCCAGTTTTTAAACGAGTGGTCAGCTCATTCACATATTGGTATGAGGATGTAATATTTTCCTCTGCCTTTTCATCAGTCCACGTTCGTAACAGCGTTACATATGGACCTTTAATTTTGTGGACCTATTTGTCCATGCACCGGTATGGTCTCTTCCACTCGAAGCGCTATAGTGATGATTTTTCTTCCCAGAATTATCATTCACAAAACGACCGCTACCAATTCTTTTCTTGGGGCTTTCTCCCCACTTAGAATTCTTGATGAGAGATTTCCTCTCTACATCTTCTTCCTCCAGTTTGTTTAAGTCCGATTGAGGGATTTTCGGCTTATCCTGGGGTAAGACATCTTTTTGCACTCTCTGCATAGTGGCCATTGTAAAACAGTTAATTGAAGCTTGTCCGTGAAAAGGGGCTTCCCATTCCATTTGGTCCACTTTATTATTCTTTTTATTGTCAGGCCTAAGTTTGCCCTTTGGCGTGTCCAGGTCCTGATCAATGTTCCCACTTGTGGGTGTTCCCGCATGTGCTATGCTACACCTTTCTACAAAATTCTCAATGTCCCACCTTGCCTTGGGCCAATAATAATTGTGAGCCACCTTTTGGATGATGGTACCAATTTTCTCATGGTCCCCATCTTTTCTCACATGTAGGCTCCTTATTAATTCTGCCCTATATGCCTTTGGAAGAACCAACTGTCCGTGACCATTGGATCTAGTTCCGGCCTTCCTGTAAATCAACTTGTTTTTCATGTAAAAATCTCCCTTGCCTGGAGTTGTATGACAAGTTGACAATTTCCTGAAACAAGGCTTGAGGGTCTTATCCCCAGCCTGTGCCTTCCTCAACTCTTCTGGAGTGGTATTTAACATAATATCCTCCTCCTTTCTTGAGGTCAACCTGACCTGAAGGGTGGCCATAACTATAGGGTTCCTTCTGCAACGGTCAGTGTCATGATTGTTCATCTTACAATTTTTACACCATCTCTTTCCTTGGTTGAAAGATTTTCTTTCATCATATTTCCTTTCATCGAATTGTGGGGTTTTATTTTTATTGTCATACCGTGGCCTATCAAACTGGTGCTTACCTTTGTTTTGATCTCTAGGATCAAATTTATTAAAGTTCTGTGGTGCCCTAAAATTTTCTACCTGTTTCTTTTTATTACCTGATACCTCTGCCTGAGCTGCTTGATACCTTTCTGCAACATTTAGTAACTCACTTAGCCTCTCTGCACCTTGTTCCATGAGAAACTTTCTCAGGTCTGGAGCCATGGACTCTCTTAATTGTTCTATAAGGACCATTTCCTTAAGATCTTGGGTTTTCCCCAGAGAAGTCCATTTCTCCAAGTATGTCTCTAACCGTGCAGAGAACTGGTGATAGGTTTCACCTGACAGTAGTTTAGCATTCCTAAATTTTTTCCTATAAAATTCTGCGTTCTTTTCATATCTTAACAAAAGAGCCTGCTTTAGCATGTCATAATTTTCTTGATCATTTCTGCTCATTTTGGCAAAAACTTCATAAGCTGCCCCACGAAGCCCTTGAGATAACTTTAAGCTCCACCTTTCTCTCTCTAACCCATACGTGGTAGCTAATAGTTCATATCTATTTAGATAGCTCTCGATATCATCTTCTTTCTCAACAAAATGATCTAAATGAAAATTCATAGCTGAGGTTGAGGCTCCCTGACTAGCAGTAGCATCGGAGGTAAAGGGACTGGCACCATTGTCAGGAGCATGGCCTTGAAACTCAAACTCCCTTAGTCGTAACTCGTGCTCCCTTTGTAATCTCTTCTCCTCCTTTTCTGCTTCCCTCTCTGCAGCTAATCGCTTGTCTTCCCTTTCTGCAGCCTGTCTTCTTTCCTCGGCTTCCAATGCTTTAGCCTCTTTGTCAGCCTCAATCTGCAACCTCTTAGCCTCAGCCTCAATCTGCAACCTCTTAGCCTCAGCCTCTAACTTTCTTTCAGCCTCTTTTTCTAATCTTCTTTCTTCGCGTTCAATAAATTTGTCACATTCAGCAGTGACATAAGCAATCATAATTTGCCCGTCCATTCCTAACTCTTTAGCAGTCTGCACAGCAGCAGATCGAAATTTGGCCAGGTCCGCCATTTTCTAACAGGTAAATGTAAACAATATCTAACTAAACAATTCAATCTCTAACTAAATATCCAATGACAACCACAGGCACTGAGAGCTCAACGTTATTTATTTTCACCCAAGGATACCTTTTTAATTTTTATTATTCCCTGAAGTGAATTACCCCCAATAATTATAATAGGGAAAGATTCAAAATCCCGGACCAGCCCCCAATATATGTGGTAAAGTGGGATGTTATAAATATTTATAGGGGACTTAGTGTACTGACTGAGATCAGCTGTGAAGGTATCTGTATCTAATAAGTGTGGTGTATTACAGATGACCTTACTTGCTACCACATTTATACCTCAGTCAAAATTATTCTGGAATATTGTGATGACTACGTTAAATGTCTAGGGTTATGAAAATGATGAAGTGTAAGTCACAACAACAACAGACAGATAAACAGTTTAATTTATTCCACAACACTCTACAACAATGTGACACTCACACACATATAACACTCTATAAGACTATCTTAAATGAGTCAAGTGTTTAAGTTTAAAAATATATGTATTAATTCTTTCAATAATGGGTATCCTGATTCAACTACACAGTGAACCAGGAATCACAATCAAATGTAATTACAAGTATTATGTACACAGTTTATATATATGAACCTTGTATTGACATAGTTTATTATTATTATTCTATGTGTGTAATTTGTGCAGTAGTAATATGAGGTAATACTGGTTTTGTTGAAGCTTGGTTGTTGTTTTTCATCATGACTTCAAGTGTTTGATTATCGGGGAAATAGTATTGGGAAAAGTTCACAGTTCCTGTCATTTGAACCAATTAATTGTCCCTCTGTGTTTAACAAAATGTCAGTTTTTGAGGGGGCACATAATGTTGAGCTACTCTGGCCACAGAAGCTTATCTTTCGTGATGGCGGCAGGAAAAGACTCCTCTGCTCGATTGCTTCCTGTGTTCTGGAGACACCTCACTGGTCGCTATCTGGACCAAGGAGTATGCTGTCAGCCTCTGGATTTCAGCAAAACTCAGACCAGGTGCTGCTTCAATAACTAGGACCACAGTCCCTGAAACAAGAAGGTTGTACCTCCTACTTCATAACTAATTTATAATCTATTACCACACTGAACACAATACAGAACAAACACTGAGTTCAGAGCGGTAGGCCAACTGCTAGCTTCATCTGAAACAATTTACACCAGTATTCTCCTCCTAAATGGTTACTACGCCTCTGCAATTCCAGCATTAGTTCTTTCTAGTCAATAAGATAGGTGTCAGTGTACTGTTTGGCAATTCCATGCAGTTTTACTTTTTTCCGACACGTCATGTTCAGGTTGGAGCAGTATCTAGGCCTTGCCTCATGTTTGCTACTGAACCACGCACATATACAGACATAAAATATCAATTTACATTCAATTTTCATTAAAAAGATATCAAATATTTCAAGCTTACCACAATTCATGGAAATAATAAACAAATACGTTGACTGGCGATGAATATGGCACAAAATCCGATCTGCCTCTGTCCCAGACTTTTATTTAGAAAAATATGATCTGGCTCTCAACGCACTGTTTCTTAGTAAGTTTATTTTAAAATGTGGCACTGAACTGACGCTCTTAATTGACTATATTGGCGGGTCTAACCAATCGGGCCATGTTTACACAGCTTTTCAAAAAAAGTACCCTTACTAACGTTTCCCCTAACAACAACGATTAGTATTTGTAGTCCGACTAATCGTGTTTAGCCTTACATTTATTTCTATCCAATCAAATAGGATTTTTCATGGTGGCCCATTCCCCGTAAAATAGTGGTTTCAAAACATGCCACTGTGCGATTATTTTTGGTGTTGTCTGACACCCTCACTATTTTCTTTTGGCTATAATTTGTTAATTCCTAGACTATTTGTGTAACACTTAATATATTCTTTGTCAGCAAGTCCTAAGGAACCCAAATATATAAGTTTTAAGGGAGCTAAGTGGAGGCGTTCAAAATATGTATTTTCTTCTAGGATAGTCGTGCTGTTACCACCTCCTCACTTCCAAACTTTTAGGGTGTCTGCTGTACTGTCAGGCTTTCAAACGTAAACCAGTATAATGTCATGTTTCCTAATGAGCGGTTTTCAGGTTTTTAAACCTAACTCTCGTAGTTGTAGTGTTTTTTATCACGGTCTATTTGAAAAAAAGTTAGTGCCTCTGGCCTTTCGCGCGGGGAGGGTGGCATTAATTGTATATCGCGAGACGCGTGTTAGTGTTGCCTGCGTTCCTGCTTTCAGACCTCCCTCTCTCTATCCTAAGTTCATCTGTCTTTTCATCACGCCGTGTATAAAATGAAATTAATGGAAGTATTAATTTAGGTCATTACGCAGTGTGCCTAGCTCACGGTTTTCTTAGAAATACAGTACACGTTTTATTGTAGAAAGCGTGTAGTGATGCAGTAGGCTTTACTATCAACGTGAAACGTTACAATTTGCAGACGAAGTAGAAAACAAGGGGGATTTTTGTTGTTCAACTAGCATGACGTTCTATTAACACAGGCGTACGCTATTGGAAAGCACGGGTCTTTAACCATTTCTCTTTCCTTTTATTGAATTTATGTGTTAGGCTTTACATTTACCTTTTATTTTTTTTTTTTTTTTTTTTTTTTTCGTACGCCCGCTAATACTCGAGGCGAAATCTCAGGTTATTATTTATGTCTAACCTGACATTGATTTTACGTGAGTATCCCTTTATTTCTTGTACAGAGACAGGTGTCCCTCGCCATTCAGGCAAATACTCTCCGATTTCGGAGGTACCCATTGCAGCTGGGTCGGCTCAGGAGCCGCCAGTCCCTGGTCGACGACACTCCTTCAAATGTCCTCGCCAGGTCTCGAGTTAATCCAGTCCAAATCCCGGTCGACGAAAAATCCTCAAATGCCGTCGCCCGGGTTTGATCCTGTATCACTCGGTCGCCAGAGCGGTGTTGTAACCACTACGCTAGCGCGGCTCCCCCTTTTAATTTATATATGTGGATTTAGAATGTTTCACGACACCCTGTCTCCAAGACAAAATTGCTAAAGCGGAGATAGTGTTGTCGCTTTCATGGCAGAACATAATACTCCGTTTTCGCAAGCTGATCATTTGATTGAATGTTACAAGCAGATGTTTCCAGACAGCACAATTGCTCAAAATATGTCACTGAAGCGCACCAAGGCTGCCTATGTGATGCAGTACGGCATTGCTCATTTTGAACGGCTTGAAGTTATAAACATTTGCAGAACTCAGAAATTTTCTATAATCGTTGATGAAAGTACTGATATTTCTACGAACCAGATGTTGGCAGTCGTTGTGCGATTCTGTGACACAAAACCATAAAAAGTAGTTGATTCACTGTTAGACCTCATTGAGATGGAGGATGGGACTGGTCTTGGCATGTTTACAGCTGTTAAGAAATTGTTGAGCACGCATGAAATCCCGCTTAGTAACGGCATTGGTTTTGCTGCAGACAACTGTGCCACCATGATGGGGATTGCTAGTGGTTTACAGGCACATCTGAAGAAAGAGATTCCACATGTCTTTGTTCTCGGCTGTGTTTTTCATTCATTTGCACTTTGTGCAAATGCTGCCAGCAACCACCTGCCGTCTTGGCTTGAAATTTTCATAAAGAATGTCTGCTTCTATTTTTCGCGTAGTAGTAAAAGAAATCTCCAGTTCCAGTTAATACAAGATGTATTTTAGGCCCAGAAACACAGTGTTGAAGCTGTGTGAAACACGCTGGCTGTCCCGTGAAGCAGTCATTGAGAGGATCCTTGAGCAATGGGATGCTCTGCACTTGTATTTCCAATCCGAGGCTTCAGTGGACAACGTCGACGGTGCGGGGCAAATCCTGCAGACGATGAACACTGCTGGCACGAAGCACATGCTTCTATTTGTAGGCTACTTACTGGGTAAAGTTAACGTCATGAACATGGAATTCCAGTCCGAGAACTTCCGTCTTCACAAAGTGTACCCGAGTGTAACAAGAGAGTATCGTTTTCTTCTCAGTATTGTTTATTAGGCAGGAAGTATTGCAGCATGAGCATCGCACTCTTGCCGACATTGATCCTTCGGATGTACAGGTGCACAAGAAACTGAATTACATTGAGCTGGGTGGACGATGTGAAGCGCAGTTAATGCGACAACCGTTACGAGATAAAGAAGTCCAGTTTCGCAAGGATGCATTGGCATACCTGATTGAACTTTGTACTCAAATACGACGCAGGTTCCCACTTGAACAAAACAGTGTTCTGGCGCAAATGCAGCTGTTGGATCCAAAGCAAGCTCTCGATATCAACAAACCTTCTGTCATTCCATTAGCAGCGCAGTTCCCAACAGTTGTTTCAGAAGAGAGCCTTGATCGTCTGTCTGATCAATGGCGAGAACTGGCATCGTACCGAAAAGATCTTGGACATCTAGTGGATGAGGATCCGCCCGCATTCTGGCTGGGACTGCAACAAGTAACAGCTGCTAATGACCAGAAGAAATTTGATGTTTTGGCTGACCTCATGTGCACGCTTATGGCACTACCTCACTCCTCAGCATGCGTCGAAAGAGTGTTTTCGAAGGTTAACTTAGTTAAAACTAAACAAACCAACAAGCTTTTGTGTGAAACAGTTTCCAATCGAATACTAGCCAAGCAAGCAGTTGCCAAAGACGGAGTTTGTCATAAGTTGAATCCTAGTAAAAGCGTGGTTGAAGATGTGCGTGAAGGATGTTGTCGGCAGAGATATGCAAAGATTTTGGAACTTCACAATCAAGATTCCACGTTGTCAATTCATGCATGTGATCTTGACGAAGGAGAAGTTGTCGACATGGATGCCGAGTCTCTGACAAGTGACATTTTTCAACAGTAACAAGTTACAACTAACATTTTATATTTAATTTGAGGAACATTTTGTTAATGTAACTAATGTAAGTATATTACTGTTAAAATATCTCATTTTCAAGTGTTCATATATTGGGGTGTTATTAAAATCATTTTTATTTAATTGTGAATTTTTGGTAATTAAAAAAAAAAAAATAAAATAAGAAATACATAAAAATTGGTAGCGCACAGATTATTTGTGCTAAAGATGCACATAAAAGATTATGTAAGCATCGTCTAACCCGTGTATTTGAGGCATAAAATATTCTGGGTATTTCTGGGTTTTTTTTTAAAGGGCATCTGGGTTTATCTCTAGAACTTGAGTGGCAACACTGCTTGTCACTATTGAAAACGTAGTGAATAATAGAATCCTACCCATTGCCATATACTGTCAATTCATACATTCATTATGATTCCTCTCCCAATAGAGCATACGCCGTCATTAAATACAGCCGGGGCCTTCTTCGTCAGAGCCGTTCCAAGACATCTCTGATATAAACGCACACTCCCACTGCCGTCTGATCTTCCCGAACGCGCTTTTCTTGCAATCCAGTGTGATCATTTCCCCCCCCCCCCCCCCCCCCCCCCCCCCCCCCCCCCCCCCCCCCCAGATCGCACATTGTGACAAATTTAACTTTGAAGTCTACCTCCATATGTTCGTGTATATAGCAGCGTTAACTTAGTCGTGAAGACAGAACTTGTATATACTTAAGAAGCTAGTCCAAATTTTTGTTGAGACAGAAAAAAACGTCTACTTATCCAAAAACCTCTAGTTACCAAAAGTCAATAATAGGAGTTTTTTTTTTTTTCTTTTAAACAAAGTTAAATAACTCTTTTGGCCGCGATGCCCAGACTAGTTTCGAATTAAGCGAAAATCGACTTAAGCGAGCGAGACCCTTTTAAGTAACTTTTCCTTAAGCCTCAGTTGTGTTTACGGATTAAGAGTTAGCGTGCAAATTTAAATTTTAGTTCTGCATACTTCACCAAGACCCCTCACACAGAAACTAATTCCAATAAAATGGCAATGGAGAATTTTTTTGTGACCAGCTTTTAAAAATATCCCTCTTCCACAACGTCTCCACCCATGTGACAACTACCGATTGTTAATACGGCACCATAATTTGGGGAGATCAAACCGGAATGAACCCATTTTCTTTTCTTTCTTTTCTCTACACGTCAACCACTGAAAATAAGCGTTCATCATGTCTGCGCGAAAAATCACGTGAGACCAGAGCGAGATGCGGATTGGATGATTCCTTTGAGTTATATTTCTGCCCCTACTGTGAAAAAACGACAACTTCCTGCTGATCACCGTCGGTTCCTTCACGATTTGGACAGAGCTGCGATCTCATCGTTTCTGTATTTTGCCTCCTTAAAGACAGAACTATATTACATTTTCATATTTCAGTTGTTCAACACAATTGACAAGGTTGAAGTAAGTATATGTAATAGCTTTTTTCCTCCCTAGTTCTTTAAGATTAAAGTTAGTTTATGAAAAATTATTTTGGGTATATATATATATTTAAGCACCTTTCGGTCGACACATCCGACTTCAGCACGGCATTTTTTGGGACTGGGTTTGCCTTCCCTCTGCGATCCGTACTCACTCAGCCAGACTGTACTGCTGCAAACTGTTTCCAGGACCACCACGTGGAGGTGGAGTACGGTCTTGGTCAGCTCTGGTTCGCCGACCCTGATGCAAGCAGTCAAGCTATGGGTCGCTGACTGCATTCTCTATTGCTGCATCCTTTGGTCCCATATACAAAACAACAACCACACTAACAATAAAACAACAAAGCAACTAATAACCAAGCTTCGCCAGTTAGTCTTTGTTAAATGTTTTCTGATGAATATTTCCCTCACACACTTTTTAAAAACAATTTTCTTTGATTCCATTTCTCTTCACTGGCTCTTTTTCTTACCTTTTCTCTGTTTCCCGTTGTTTAAGGGCTTTTAACATTGTTCCACCATTTCTCTTTATAAGACAATTTCTACTTACTTAGTCATTCTTTTTTCTACCCTAGGGTTTATAGGTCGCACAACAATTTCACACTTTCCTACCGTGCTGTCACAGAAGAGTTAAAATACAAGCACTACAGATTGTTTCTAATCTACATCATAATCTTTATCGTAATTGGCATTACACCGTTCTCTTGTATATTATTAAGAAACAACAATTTACCTTCAGTTTAAAAATAAAATAAGTTTGAATATATAAGACTTTTTTTTCTCTTCGACAGTTCCTTGAATTTGCGCAAAAATTAGTCAGACAACTCCTTATAATATAACTCTTTCATAGTCACATAACTGCTAGAAATTAGTTCCCATTACTTGTTTCCCCCGTTTCAATTAGCTCGCTGTAAAAGGTATATTGTTCTTCCTTCATGGTGGTAAATTCGGTACAGTTTATGAAGAAAATATTTTTTTTAGTACTAGTAGTTTAAAGAAATTTTGTATTTCATTCTTATTTAAATATTTCAATGAAATAGTGCCATATCTAGTTATTTCTTGTTATTGAAATGGGATAATAGATTATTTTCACAATTTTTCCAGCATCGTGCCATATTTTTACATTCTTAGCACTTAGGTTTTCTGCATTACTGTTCAAAAAATTGTTTTCTAGTGTTTTTATATAATGAAAACTGCAAAGCTCGGTTTAATAAGACAATATTATTATATGAGGCCAACGCAATAAAGTTTTTTTTTTCATTTTGTTATATCTTTGTGTTAAAACTGACTACAGATAGGTTAATATTTTTAAAGCTTACTTCCCACCGAGAACTATGGGGAAAATACAATGGAAACAGCAACGGACAGGACGAAACAGGGCTTGTTTAAAAATGTGTAAGCTTTATTTGACTTTAGACGCAACCGTAATAAAAATATGTTTTCATGTCAGGCCAGATCTCACTCCCCCCTTTCATATATATATATATATATATATATATATATATATATATATATATATATATATATATATATATATATATATATATATATATATATATATATATATATATATATATATATATATATATATATATATATATATATATATATATATAAGGGTTCCCATTCGTCCCGTTTTTCCCGGGACAGTCCCGTTTTTTTGATAAAATGTCCCGGTGTCCCGAATTTATTCCAAATGTCCCGCTTTTTAAGGGTCCTTCCTGAAAAAAAAAAAATCTTTGAGTAACGTATTTTATTCCGTGTTTTAGTAGTGTTACTTTATCAATTTCTGGTTACAGTGGAAGTGTTACAGAAGTCAGATCTCCTTAAAAAGTTAATTGCTATATCAGCAGATAATACAAATACAAACTTTGGTGGAAAGAAGAGAAAGGGACAGAATAATCTGTACTTCAAAATGCAAGAAAACACTGTGAACAATTTAATTGGTATTGGTTGTCCTGCACATGTGATACATAATGCTGTGCAGACTGCTGCGGATTGCTTACTTATTGATCTTCAGTTAATAATTAACAAGATTTACCAGCATTTCCACATTTATTGTTTACGAGTTGAGGAACTCAAATCATTTTGCGAATTCACCAATACAGAATATAAACCTGTTTTGGGTAACAGCTAGACAAGATGGCTCTCTCTCTTGCCTGCAGTCCAGAGAGTTATTGACATTTTCCCTGCATTGAAGTCATATTTCCTTTCCATTCACAAATGTCCTACCAGTCTCAGAAATTTCTTTGAAAATCCACTTTCAATTACACTCCTGCATTTCATTGCCAGCCAGTTAAAAACCTTTTCTGATACCATCAAACGTGTTGAAAAGCAAGAGACAACAGTAATTGAAGTGAAGGATGAAGTAAACAAACTGGTGGAAAAATTAAACTACAGGAAGGCAGAAAAGTTTCTTACCACTACTGTGAGAAATCAGTTGCAAGAATTAGAAAAAGAAGGACACATAACAGTTGAAAAGTTTCAAAGCTATGCAGGAGTGGTGTACACCATTTCTTACGCCTCTTCAGTCTATGGATTGGATCAGTTTGAAGGGAAAGGAGTCTGTGACTTGGAAGAACATCTAAGAAAGCTACATATTCATGAAGACAGTGTCACCAAATTTTACTGTGAATGAAGAGGATTTATTTGATGAGTTTGCATGTGTGAAAAAAATATTGTGAAAGCAAATTTGATGTGTGGAGTGAACTGAAGGATCAAAGTGTCCGTGAAAAATGGTGTGAGATGTTCGCTCATTTTACAAAGCAGGATATAAATGCTGAGAACCTGAAATGCCTAGTTAGATTTTGTTTGTCACTGCCAGGATCCAATGCAGCTGTTGAAAGTGTTTTTTCATTAATAAATGCGCTTTGGACAGACGAAAAAAACAGACTTAAAATTGAGACAGTGAAAGCTTTAACCATTATAAAGACCCATTTTTAGGATTTCTCTTGTGTTGAGTTCTATGTCCAAATATCAGAAGAAAAAAACTTCTTGAACAGGCCCATAAATCTGATAAATATTCTGATGAATCTGAAATATAAACTTGACTATTGTGTATTTTTTAAAGGTGCGATTTTTCTAATTAAGTATGTTTGTAATTTAGAATTCTTTTTTAAAGTGGAAGTTGTGTTAGTTAATGTGTGTATTTTTATACCAGTATCTTATTTTAAGTGCAACATATAATATATAATAGATTTATTTGTGCTTTACCTTAATTTTTAACATGTCCCGTTTTTTTACAAAATGTCCCGGGTTTTTTAGGTAAAAATTTGGAAATGTCCCGGTTTTTAAACAAAACATAATGGGAACCCTAATATATATATATATATGTCCGTATGCGTGTCTACCTCTACATCCCAAAGTAGAAGAGGACCGACTATGTAAGTAGTATATAAGTGTAAATGTATGTGAATATACATAATGAATATGCATAGCCAATGTATTCAATTTAGCTTCCACTTTCTCGTACATACCAGAAAAAGCAGCATGAAAAGATGGTAAGATATGCGCTATATTGTAATGGGTGTTCAATTCAGTGTTCATTATACCATGCGCGCTTTGTCCCGAAAGTGGGTGAAAACGTCGTGCCAATTTTTGTTTCAGGACGTTGCAATTAGAAAATAAGAATATTTAATACGTTAGGCCAAGGGTACCAAATAAATAGTTGGCTTGTGGGGACCTGCCATCAATGGTACCTATACCTTGTAGCGGTGTGGCATCTTGCGTACCCTAACAACCCCTAAAGCTATGCTAGCGGGAGTTTTACTCCTGGTAGGTTCAACATAGCTGGACAGGTCTGCACCGGTAGGGGTCTGACAAAATTTGTTACCCTGGTTCTCCAGGTTGGGGGTTTTAGCACAGCGCCGACAACCCTGTCTATGCAAAACATCTTAACCGTTACGGATACAGCAATAAATGTGAAAACTTTGATGCGGGAAGGACATCCAAAGTCTGAGGCTCGTATGAATGTCAGTGGTGAAAGCCGAAAGGAAGCCATTGGCATGAAAACGGATGCCCGAATCGCAAACCACGGAACAAGAATTGGATTCTGGAACCTCAGAACCATGAATGAGGCAGGAAAACTGAAGCAGATCACGGCAGAGATGAGAAAATACAGATTACTTATCCTGGGAATAGGTGAGAGCAGATGGACCGGGACGAGGAGAATAAAAACAGCAACAGGAGAAACAGTACTTTACTCCGGTAGAGAGGATGGTCAGCACAATGAAGGCGTAGCCATTATCCTAAATAAAGGAATAAAAAGGTCATTACTGGAATGGAAACCCATCAACAACAGACTGATACGAACAAGACTGAGAGGGAGATTCACCAACACCACAATAATACAATGCTATGCACCAACAAATGACAGCGACGAAGAGGTCAAGGACAACTTCTATCAACAGCTACAAAAGGAAATCGAAACAGCACCTAGGTGCGATCTTATTATAGTAATGGAAGACCTCAATGCGAAAGTTGGAACACACAACACATGTAATGGAAGAGTAATTGGGGAAATACGCTGCAGCAGAACAGCAAATGAGAATGGGGATAAACCTTAAGCTTTTGCAGCATTAACAACTTGTTCATTGTAGGAACACTTTTTCCACACAAAGAAATTCACAAATTAACATGGGAATCACCAAGCAGCCGAAACAGACCCAGACAGACCACATTATGATCAATGGTACATGGAGGCATTCATTACAAGATTTGAAAGTAAGAAGAGGTGCAGATGGTTGTAGCAATCACCACAAAGTAGTGGCAAGACTGAAGGTGAAATTCAGAACTGCTGGATCAACTGTAACTAAACAGAAAAGATATGACATAGTCAAACTGAAGAACCCCATCACAAAAAAGCTTTTGTGGTTGATATAAAGAGACGATATCAAATTACTAATAGCCAGGAAAAGGCAGCGACTGATGATGTTGATCAGAAATTCAACACCATTTCAACAATATATAAAGAAAGCGGCAAATCATGCTTGGGATTTCAGGAGAGGAAGAGACAAGATTAGATAACACTAGAAACATTGACCACCATAGCAATGAGAAAAGAAATGAAAAGAAAGAACATAGAAGCAAAGTCTCCCAGATTAAAGGAAATATACAAGTATAGCGAACAGTACAATCAGCAGGACAAGGAAGTAAAACGTCAAACCCGAGCCAACAAAAGGAAATTCCTGACGATATTGCAAGACAGGCAAAAGAGCCAGCATGAGAAATGAACAAAGCACAGTATATAAAATAACTAAAACCATCAGCGGACACAATGTTACGTTAGTAAGAGATAAGCAAGGAAATTGCATAACAACAGCACAAGGTCAGGAAACGAGATGGGCAGAGCACTTCAGAGAAACACTGAATGTGGAACCACCAGAGACGCAGCTGAATGTTCCTGAGGCTGAAAATGAACAAGACGTAAATACAGACATTCCAAGAAATCATTACAGCTATCAAAGGGTTAAAGGACGTGAAAGCTCATGCTTGTCACAAAAGGGTGTTGATGTTAT
This sequence comes from Oreohelix idahoensis, assembly GCA_024509875.1. Classification (NCBI taxonomy): domain Eukaryota; kingdom Metazoa; phylum Mollusca; class Gastropoda; order Stylommatophora; family Oreohelicidae; genus Oreohelix; species Oreohelix idahoensis. Next base: position 57,075 of record JAMPIV010016376.1, read on the forward strand.
TGAAATCTAAAGTTATCCTGGACAAAAAGATGTATCAGATGATACCAGGATAGTGCCAGATAAGAGACTGGTCTTACAAGAAATACCCCCTTTTCTGAAAAGAATAAGGGTGTATTGACATCAAAGGTAGAATCCAGCTGTATAAACCTACAGGTGTGATGACAGTGGATGTCCTAAAAGTCTATTTGCTCCCTTTCACGATTCTCTCCTGATATTATATGTTATTATTATTATTTATTATGGCTAATTATGCTAGGGGTACTAATTCTGGTCTATCTATATATAATATGTATCAACAAAACTTGGAACTCAATTTAAATAATTTTCAGCAAGTCTGATGGTACATATTTACAATTTATTTAACCTATATCGTTTTTTTCGGTTAGGTAAGTTAAAAGAAACTCAAATGTATTTACAACATAAAATAAATAAACATAGAAACTTTAATTATCAAACAGAATCCTGTACTTAAGTTTCTATTTTTCTACACAGATTAATATTATAATTCAATATGGTTTGTCACTAATGTTGAACTGTAAAGGTAGTAATAGATACATTCTGTTCATAAGTAATCATCCTTCACTGTGTTTTTATTACTTTATATTTTATTTTCTAGTGGTATATGATGCATAGGCTGACCAGTGGCTTTGTGTTGCACCTTAACTTGTATTGTAGAAATCAATCACACTCCCGCCATGGACTAATACGTCTGTGAATTGCCAGGCAGTGGAATCTGGGAATCTGGCTCCAATGACTTAAAGAGCACTCGCTCCTCAGAGTCCAACAGAGATAGATGATTCATATACTTCTGGTAGTTTGCAGGATAAAACCTGGAATACAAATAATTCACAACCCCTGTATGGTTCAGCACTATTCTGTCCTCACATACAATGGACATAATAAACTGTGTCAGACATTGTGCTAACATATGCACAGGACAATTTACATTTACCTCACTACCACTCACAGCCAGTTCACTGCGACTACAATTTCCTTATAAATCCTAAGTTAGATCTCTTTGTCCATGATCTGCCTCCATACAATGATTTGGTCTAGTATAAAACACTAAGTAATACCTTGATCGATTTATTACAACAATTCCTGTCATCCTTCCTTATGTTCCGGATAAGTGTGTCGTTCCTTTAATAAATACTCCTTTAAATACTTTATCAAACTTTCAGTCGTACTTTGGTCATCATTCTCAATTATTCTATGCATTTCACAAGGCTGGCTTTTGCTGCTAAAAGATTACACATGCTTGTATTTCAGCCTGCAGCACACTCGACCTGTAAGTTTCTTAACACGTTCCACACACTTCCTAACGCACAAGTGGATTAATCACAGGAAATATATATATATATATATATATATATATATATATATATATATATATATATATATATATATATATATATATATATATATATATATATATATATATATATATATATATATATATATATATATATACACAGTAGAACTCCATTTATCCGAACCCCAATTATCCGAACATCCAATTATCCGAACACTTTTTCCAGAAAAAAAAAAAAAATCAGATGCCACAGTCATGTTAGACTAAAATTCTGAATCTTTTGATGCGGCAAACTTCAAATGTGTGCGAACAATTTGTAGAGAATGGGATGGGCTAATGGTCGGTCGCTTACGTACAGGAAGTCAGTTAGATTATAAAGTCAGTTAATATCTGGTTTACCAATCCAGTGTACGTGTGCGTTCTAGGTAGAACACTGGCTAAACAGACAGTTCATCTTAAAATAATTGTGTCTGCTACTACAGCAGAATAATTTTGGTGTACAAGTATTTCTCTGTGCGATATGGCATCTTCCAGTAGGCCTAAAGCATATAAAAGGAACCGCAATGTTTTGTCAATTGAAACGAAAACAGAAATTATCAAGAGACTAGGACAAGGTGAAACTGTGTCTTCACTTGCGAGGATTTTCAATGTTGGGAAAGCTACCGTCTCTGACATCAAAAGTAACAAGGATAAAATTATGAGTTTTGCATCGAAATTTGATAGTGAAAATGGGTGGAAGAAACGTAAAACCATGAGAAATGCGAAAGATGTGAAATTGGAAGAGGCTTTGTATATATGGTTTGTGCAAAGAAGAAGCAAAGGGAAACCTATCTCTGGTTCTCTGTTGTGTGAAAAGGCACTTCAGTTCAACAATCAACTTGACGGTCCTCCTGACTTTAAGGCTAGCCAGGGATGGTTAAGAAACTTTAAATCTCGTCATGGCATACGAGAATTGGAGATTCAAGGGGAATCTTTATCTAGCGATGCAACTGCCGCTAAAAATTTTAAAGAAACATTCTTGGCTTTTTTGGAAGAAGAAGGTTATTCACTCGATGATGTGTATAATGCCGATGAGACTGGCTTATACTGGAAATCATGGCCTCAAAAATCACTTGCATCTCAGCGCGAAGCAGCTGCCCCTGGGTTTAAAAAGTGCAAAGAGAGAGTAACAATTTTGGTAGCCGCGAATGCCAGTGGAAGTCATCGTTTACCGGTGCTAATGATCGGCAAAGCCAAAAAACCACGTTGTTTAAAGAATGTGACATGTCTCCCATTGTGTTACAAAGCCCAGAAGAGTGCTTGGATGAATAGTGAAATATTTCTTGATTGGTATACAAATCAGTTCATCCCAAATGTGAAGAGGTTGAGAGAACAAGAAAAGAAAACTGGAAAAGTAATTCTTCTACTGGACAATGCACCATCTCATCCAGAGACGGATACATTGAATGCAGTTGATGCAAATTTTAAAGTAATTTTTCTACCTCCCAATGTAACAGCACTGATTCAACCAATGGATCAGGGTGTTATAGCAAAGCTTAAAAAGATGTACAAGAAGGAAGTCCTGCGTCGTTTATTGTTGGCTGAAGATGAAGAAAGTGTGGTGGCGTTTTCCAAAAAGCTTAATCTCAAAGACTGCTGCTATATGTTAGCAGATGCTTGGACCACCCTGTCACAAGATAATCTCAACAAGGCTTGGAGTAGATTGCTTGGGAAAAAAGGAGGAAATGAAACTACTGCAGTGGACACAAATGATGATTGTATAAATGAAGTTGTGGAACTGTTTCAAGCAATGCCCGGATTTTCGGACTGTGACAAAGATGATGCACACATGTGGCTAGAAGATGATAATGATTCTGGTTTTCAGTTTTTGAATGACGAAGAAATTTTGTCTTTTGTGCAAGAAGAAAACCAAATACATGTAGTGACCGATGATGAAGACTCCTCAGAAGTACATGATGTACTTGTAGATTATGAAGAAAAACCAAAACGTCGACCAAGTCCTGAAGAGGCCTTTATAGCACTAGAAACAGCGATGGCTTGGTACGAGCAAGAAGATGACAGCTGTCCTACACAGCTTCTGCTGTTGAAGAGAATGCGGGACTTAGCAGCCAAAAGGAGACTATCCAGTTTGGTGCAAAAGAGGATTCCTCATTATTTTAAATAGTGGGCTACATCTGTGCAAGTACATATATACGTAAGTTGCGCCTGGTTTTGAATCGTTTGTAATGTTATTTTGAAAACATTTCTCTTTCTTAACAAAAAATAATTAATACAAGTAGTATATGCACTGCAGTGTAATAAAAGATTTTGGTGATACAGTGATCTAATACAGTGTGGGTATTATTATTACAGTACAAGTAAATATGTTTTATAGTGTATTTTCCTTGTGATGGTTAATTATTTTTAGAAATATGTGTACATGTACTCGATACATTATGTAATCCAATTATCCGAACATTTGATTATCCGAACGATGCTCGGTCCCATGGGGTTCGGATAAATGGAGTTCTACTGTATATATATATATATATATATATATATATATATATATATATATATATATATATATATATATATATATATATATATATATATATATATAGACTCATTCTTACCCTCAGGCAAAACACATAAGCTGTTAATCGGCATCTAATGTCTGCTCCACAGATGCGGATGGCAAAGGTACATGACGTTTACTCTTTTACCGCTTCTTCTGTTCAGATGTGGTTTTTTTAATTTTGTGGCCTCAATTTAGCCAATGGCAAGGTCTTATATACTAGCACATCCTCCGTATCGGATTGCATGGGGCAAAAGGGGTGTTAAAAATCTCAAACTGAGGCATAATTTTGCTCTCTGTTCAATTAGTAAAAATTAGTATTTCAAGTATCTTTCTTATTTATGGGGCGATTTTGGTCATCTAAAGCTTTAATTATACTGTGAATTATTCTGTATTGATATATTTACTAATTGGTTAGTTTGCAAAATGCATTTTAATATATGCATGCTTTAACTAGCTAAATTTGGACTAACCTGATGTAACGAAGCCCTTTCACTCAATATTTCTATCTTACTAAAGTACTATTCGAGAAAGATTTTACACCTACCTCTAATGTAACATTCCCGTTGTTGAATTATATAATCCTTCCCGGTGATACTTCTTTATTCTTTCTAAAATTAAATGGCACTGTACCGTCGGTTACACAAAATGGGCCTCTATGTTCAAGCAGCAGACCTATTGGAACCATATTTGCCCAAGTCTCGAAAACAGAGACATCACAATGGAGAAGAATAAAGGAATAATTGACAAGTTGCCCAACAAGGGCAACTTTTCAGATTTCAACAACTGGAGAGGAATTACTTTCCTCTCAGTTCCCAGTAAAATACAAGGAAGGATAAGTATTCAGAGAATTTCAAAAGCAGTAGATTAAAAACTGAATGAAGAACAAGCGGGATTCAGAAAGATCAGATGATGTGCAGATCATATATTCACCCTCAGGAACATTATAGAGCAATGTTCAGAATAGCAGGGACAAATAATCATTAACATTGTTAATTTTGGAAAGGCTGTCGGCAGAATACAAAGGGTCAGTTTATAGGAAATACTGAGGGCTTACGGAATTCACACCTGCGTAGTTTTCATCATAAAAAGCCTCTATGCTAACTTTACATTTAGTATAGGGCACAGAAACCTAACTTTTGAGGTGAAGGCAGGAGTACGACAGGGATGCCCCTTATCAACTACTTTATTGTTGATTGTCATAGACGGAGTGATGCGTGAGACAAAGATGGCAGTCCAAGACGAATAAGATGAACAATGTTTTCAACAATGTAAGATATGGAATATGCAGATTACATTGCACTCGCATTTTGTCTCGGGATTGCCTCCCCTGCTCTGCAGTTACGATCCAACAATGGCCAAAATTTAGTGTATACGATGGGGGTCTTTAAAGGTATCTACCTTCGCTCAAGATTACTCTAGGAAGAGTTGTAGATAGAAGGATGGTGCGTCTATTCTAGGGAGTCTTCATAGGATAATTCAGAAATCAAGCTCAACGCTGAATTTATCAAAGCGGTCAAGAACTTTTTATCTGCCCGCCCATTCTATGAAGATAAAGATATACTAGCTCGTTTCTGAACCCTCAACTGAATTATTCGGTAATATATTACTTAAATAGTTCTGTTGTATTTATATCTAAGATAACTGATTCATGCGTGTGCACTTCTTTCTTTAATAAATAAATGAAATATTAAAAGTTGTAAATACATAAAACAAATTTAATATTCAATTATTGTTTAACACGAGTAAATAAATAAGTGAAGTTGGTAGATTAAATAAAATGTAGAATATTTCTTCACAGAAAAAATGGTTCAGGTGGTGGTTTATATGGTTGGTGAGTTATTTTGCTTTGGCCAGATTAAAATAACTTAACTGGTCAGATGTTGAAATGGTTTGCTGACTGCTCCGTAATCGTCGACTTCTGTTGTGAGGGAACGAACCAGGCATTGTTGCAGGGGTAACCGCTCCTAACGTCAAGGCAAGGATCTTCACAACCCGTCAAAGGCAGGCATCTAGTGTAGACCACAAGCTCTCGATCCACAGATTCGCATCAAGCTGGTACCACACACTGGTATCTCCAAATTGTACCACAAACTGGCATCACCAACCTGCACTACAAACTTTAGAAGAAACAAATGTCTCTGTTAAGTATTCGTTTCCTGACACTAGTCAGGCGCCTCCACGCTGCCACTTCCACCGTCCATTTTTTCTCAGTAATTTTAACCGCCCTGACATAAATCATAAACCCAGTGGAGTATATGGAAAATCATCGTTACTCTCAGTTAATATGATGAAAAAGATTGTGACTGGACAGAGGAAATGACTTTTGGCTGGTTTCTTCTTCTTCTTATTTCTTTGATCCTTAGCTGCCGACCGTCAAAGCAGTCAGTGGCCATTACGCCTGGTGGCTTCTTGTAGGGCAACAACAAATTGATTCCACTTTGCTCGGTCGGCGGCCATCCTTCGTACAGTGCCCCAACTCTGGTTCATTCTTTGCATCTCAGCCTCCACAGTCCTCCACCTAGTTGTTTTTGGTCGGCCTCTCTTTCGTTTTCCTTCAGGGGTCCATAGCATAGCTGTTCTTGTGATGGCATCGGGGCCTCAGCAAAGTTTTTCCATTTATTGTTGTTTCCGTAACGTGCGATTTTTTTACATAGACAGGGGTGTCAGCCCTGTGCTAAAACCCCCAACCTGGAGGACCAGAGTACCAGCTTTTGTCTGACCCCTACCCACGCAGACCAGCCCAGCTTGGTTGAATCTACCAGAAGTAAATCTCCCACTGGCATAGCTCTGGTTTACACATGTTTAAATAAACATATAAACTTATTGAAAGGTTAATATAAAATATTTGTACTCCATGATGTTATCATCATCCACTCCCAGCTTCATTTGGAACCTGAGGCTACCTCTGATTTTGGTTCCCTGTCAGAGAACCGGCATGAAACAGTACCGGCGCTTGCTGTGGTGATTCATGAAAATATCATTTTAATATGCTGAGGTTGCCAAAGTCTTATGAACTTGTACAAACACCAGCGCGTTAAACATGTCAAATGTAAAACATAAATTGATAAAAATTGTATCTATTTCAGCTTACCTTGTATCAGGTTTTATTTTTTTTACAGACGTTTGGCGCAGCACGACTTCCAAATAATGTCGGGCTATAGGGTATGAGGCCATCTTACAGTAGTCGAGAATTACATTAATTATTATACCATTATGTTCATGTTTATAGGTTCCGAGGACTTTGTGGTTTCCAGTATTATAAAGCCGCGTTTCCTTGCTGGTTAATTTAAGAAGATCCTCAATATCCAATATCCTATCCTCTTTATTGAAATCCTACTTTTCTTTGGTTCTGACTTATTTGATGGTATCGCCTTGACTCAGTGGAACACAGTGCAGGAGTCTAAACTCATGCTACATTATATGGGACCTCCCAACCTTCTACGCAGTGAATGTCGCCTATCAAACGTAGTCTAGTTTAATATATCTTGGCCAGACCAAGCAGATTTAAATGTTGACTTAAGTAAAAATCTTCTCTTCTCTTCCTTCTCATGACAACCAACAATTTAAAACATCTTCCATCTCAAAATTAAGCACATGAAACCTGAGTTATGCGTTCAATATGAGAGAAAATACGGGTTAGGAAGATATAAAAGGAAGGCGCCATATGGAGAAAGAGGCTGGTAGATCACGATAAAATAAAGCGCAAGGTCATTTCGCGACACACATTCACATCAAGAAATCGGAGAAAAAACAGTTAGACTGAATAAGTATAGTTAGTAGATGGGCCTGAACATCAATCTAAAAAAGACAGAGGTCGTGACACCCAATTTGGGCAATCCTGAGCCCAAAACAAAAAGGAACCAGAAGGTGGAATAGACAGACACATTTGCATACTTAGAATGCATAGTAACACCAGGCGGAGGAACAAGCAAAGACAACAGAATGAATAAAGCGAGAACAGCCTTTACTAGTCTAAACAATATCTGGAAGTCCTCTCAGTACAGCAAAAACACCAAATTAAGATTATGAGAGCTGTGTACTTTCTGTCTTCTCTATGGTGCGGAATGTTGTAGAGTAAGAGAGATGGAAATGTCGAAACTGTCTTCTTTCCACACAATCTGCCTAAGGAAAATTCTCTGAATCTTTTGGCCGAATACCATCACCTACCAAGAACTGCTTACTCGGAGCAACCAAGAGGACATGCACACTATCAAAGATGGCAGACGCTGGAGTTGGGCTGGCCACGTCCTCAGAAGGGACCCTAATGCCATTACAAGAACTGCTATGTTATGAACCGCTGAAGGAAAGCGAAAGAAGCAGACCAAAAACCAACTTGGCGGAGAACGGTGGAGGCCAAGGTGCAAAGAATAAACAAGAAGTGGAGCATTGCAGGAAGGGTGGGTGCCGTCCGAAAAAAGTTGAAGCAGTTTGTTGCTACCCTACAAGAGGCCACCAAGCGTGATGGCCACTGACTGCTTTGACAGTCGGCGGCTAAGGATCCAAGAAGAAGATTATATATAAATATATATTAATGAAAAAACGAAAATACTTTATAAGCAACGAAAATGGATTACTGAAACATCCGATAATTTGTTTCTACCTTATTTCCCGAGGCAAAATATTACCTCCCAGAAAGGTTACGCATATCTGAAAAGTGCACCATAATTTAAAAACTCAATATTAATGCCTACTGCAATCCGCACGTTTCACGGAATACTGAATGGAAAAGAAAAAACTTTGTCATTCTCACCACGAAAATATAGACTTAATACACGGAGGAGTAAATAAATAAGGAAACTTGAATAACTGAAAAAAATATTGCTTTCCTTGGACACAAAATGCCAGAAAAGGGTACGTGTGAAACAGAAGTGTAGAAGATAACTTTAAGGACAAAAACTAAAATCAACATCATGAATATGATAAACGAATTAAAATTCTGGGGCCTCAAGATTGTTTTGTTTTCATTATTGTACGGGGTTGAAATGTGATAATGAAAAATTCTGCGAATTTTATAATCGATTTCATATTTATTTATCTCCCACTCATTCTGTCCTCTTCTATTTCCAGTCCCCACTTTTATTACGTTTGGGTAGTTTATTGTTCGATTCCGTTTTTTAGTTTTTAGCTTCTTAGTATGTATTGTGTACATCCGGCGGCGGAAGTCATTTCCTGTTCAGCCACGCGCTCATCAGTGGACAGCGAATATTGATAGGATTTCGGTGCTTTGCCTTCAGGGAAGTACCTAGGTTTTATTTTTATATTTATTTAAGTTCTTATGTGTCCTATCTAGCCTTCACTTTCTTTCCTTTCCTGACGAAGGCCTTGTGGCCGTAACGTAGACTATTTTCTTTGTCTTTTGTCCTCGTAAGACGAATCACCTTTTTTCGATTTTTTTTCAAACCCATCCATTGCGAATGTTATAGAAACAGAAAACTAACACATAGTAGCCTTTTAAAAACTATGGATAAAAGGGGGATGTATTAAAGAAATCTAATTTAAACAAATATAAAATGTTGCGCGGAAAACATAACGTTGTTAAAACCGTAATGGAAGAGACATTATGAGGCAAACATGCAAGTGGTTGAAAGCGATGTTACTTGGGGAAAATAACATCAAGAGATGGACACGAACTAGCCATCAACGCAAGAGATGCAAATCGTGAAGGTCCATTGCTGCCAATAACGCTTATATAGTCTGATCTTTGTGAAGTGCGCAGGGAGTAGACACAAAGTCATTCAAAGATGTCTGTCTGCCTGCTTACCGGTATACCTACCTACCTACCCGCCTAACCCCCCACCCACCCACCAACCTAACTACCTATCCGTATCCACCTACCAAACTACGTACCTGTCCAGTTATAAACTTACCTGCTACATGTCTCTGTTTGTCTCTTTAATTATCGGTGCCTCTCTCTCTCTCTCTCTCTCTCTCTCTCTCTCTCTCTCTATCAATATGTCTATTCTATCTATCTGTGCGTCTATCTTCGTCTATCGTTCTGTCTGTCGGTCTATCCGCCTGGCTGTTTGTCATCGATTTAAAATAAAAACAGAACGAACGACACGTTAACATGCGCGGGAACATAACAGGGATGTTTTCAATTAAATGAATTAATCCGTCCAATACTTTGAAAGGACAAGTATTAATCAATTATTGTGTTCGGGAACAAAACCAAGCAGACTGGTGAATCTTCTGGAAAATTTGCCCATCAATTTTGATAAATTGGAACTTAGTACCCAAATATTACTTTCGACTCGCTTTCTGGGGGTATAATTTAGTACTGCTTTTTACCCTGTCATTAGTCACACAGACTACTCTTCGGATTTCCAAATATCCAGGGATTGTTAACGAGACATCTGAATTATCACATTATACGAGATGGCTAGACGTCCAAATTTTTTACCGAACAATTTAGGGCATGACAGTAATTCGGAAGTGAAATTACTCAAATTTCTCAACTTCTGAAGCGAACATTTTCAACTCTTAACACACTTCATCGCTTTTATGAAAGCCTTTGGATGGATAAGTGGTACAGAAGTGATCCTTGTCTCTTGCTCAGGCAATTCCTTCTCGCTTACTAAATATATAGAAAATTATCTATAGGTATTTAAAATATCAATGAAAATCAATACTTCTACACACATACACACGCGCGCACACACACACATACACACACATGCACACTCACGCACACACGCACACACACGTACACACATGCACACACACATGCACATTTACACTCACACACACACACGCTCACACACAAGCGCGCGCACGCACACACGCACACAAGACGAAGATCACGAGAATACATGAGGCAAATTATAGCAAGATTACGCTTGAAGAAGCAACACTTCACGATGTAGAATCATACATATATTTAGGCTACAATATAGACAAAGTTGGAGGAACAGACAGCGATTTTAAAATAACAATACAAAAGGTAATATAAGCACTCATCGCGTTTGGAAACATATGGAAATCAAAATAAATCAAGTCTAATGTAAAAATTAGACTCATCGCAGAAATTAATTAATTTAAAAAAAAATCATTTGAATTTTAAAAGAACAAGAAAACCCGAAACAGAAAATTTCAAATTAAGAAAGCATATATATTTCTTGACATCAAACTGATTGTTTTCCAGTATGTCTATATAAATTGTAAAAACAAATGAATCATGTATGTTTTGTTAATGTTACAGTGAACTTGCGAAAATTACAATGTGGTCCAACTCTATAGCATGAAACTGAATCTCGCAAGAGTACATACAAGACTGCGAAAAAAAAGAAGTGTTGGCAAGGGACCATCAAGAGACCTCGAACAACCTTGAATATTCCCTACTGCTGGCTCTGGAACAAACATTAAGGAAAACCGGTTGCTAGCATTAACAAGGACGCTTTTGTGCTAGAATCCCCATGATAAGAGAGGTAGATGAGACCAAAGAACGTACGGAGGAAAGAAAATGAAAGGGATACGCAAGACACGGAGGGACCTGAAGCGGACGTGTCCACACTGGAGGACGTGGCGTGAATTTTTTTATGGCCTTTACTCGTCCTGGAGCTGGAGGGTAATGACTAAAAATGAATGAACCAAATACTTTGTTATGATAAATGAATGAACTAAATACTCTTTTACGATAAATGAATGTACCAAACACTCTGTTATCATATATAAATGAACCAAATATTTGGCTATGATAAATGAATGAACCAGATACTTTGCTATGATAAACGAATGAACCAAATACTTTGCTATGATAAATAAATGAAATAAATACTTTGCTTTGATAATTGAATGAAACAAATACTTTGTTATGATAAATGAATGAACCAAAACACTTTCCTATGATAAATGAATGAACCAAATACTTTGCAATGATACAAGAATGAAAGAAATACTTTGCTATGATAATTGAATGAAACAAATACTTGCTATGTTAATTAAATGAACAAAATACTTTGTTATGATAAATGAATGAACCAAATAATTTGATATGATAAATGAATGAACCAAATACTTTGCTACGATACATGAATGAACCAAATACATTGCTATGACATTTGAATGAACCAAATAATTTGCTATGATAAATGAATGAAACAAATACTTTGCTATGATAATTTAATGAACCAAATACGTTGCTATGATACTTTAATGAACCAAATACGTTGCTATGATAATTGAATGAACCAAATACATTGCTATGACAATTGAATGAACCAAATAATTTGCTATGATAAATGAATGAACCAAATACTTTGTTGTGATAAAGGAATGAACCAAATACTTTGTTATGACAATTGAATGAAACAAATGCTTTGCTATGATAAATGAATGAATCAAATACTTTGCTATGATGAATGAGTGAACCAAATACTTTTCTATGATAAATGAATGGACCAAATAATTTGCTATGGTAATGAATGAACCAAATACTTTGCTATGATAAATGAATGAATCAAATACTTTGCTATCTGCAGAAATACAGTCGGGAGATTAGTCATTCAAAGACAAACATGATACCCACGTACAAAGCAATTTTTGCGTAGTTTTTTTGTGTGATTTCTTTTAAGGTGTCTACAAGTAGAGTATCGTAGGGAAAATAGCCTTTTTTGGTTTTGGTTCAGGCATTGGTGTGCCTTAAATTTAATTTTTGTTTGTTTCAGACACATGTCACTTTTTTTTTCAAAAAAAAAAACATGTTGATGCAATTTCTTCTTTATGATACCAGAATCCCTAAAATTAATTTCTATTATATTCGTCTTCTTCCTCGTTCACCCTCAGAATTCTTCATTAATGACTCTAATAAAGGCAGTAGTCAGCTCAAGTTTCCAGAAATCTCCTTCCTTGTTCGCCGTCAGACGTCTACATCAATGACTCTAATAAAGGCAGTAGTCTGCTCAGGGTTCCTAAGATCTCCTAATAGTTCTTTGTGGAGAGAAGTGGGATGTTGCAACATGCTACTCCGTTCACTGTTGTAAGTTGGGTATGACTGGAGTAGATGTTCGGCTGTTATGGGGCTAGTGCCACAGCAGCAGAGATCTTTTGGACCAATCCTGTACTTGTGATATAATTCTGTTAATTTCGATAAATGTAACCTTCCTTGCAAAATAAACTAATTTGTCCATGTAAGGTGTTACTTTGAGGATCAATCAATCAATCAATCAATACCCTTTAGCTCCCCAAGGAGCAGAGGCCTTCAACAAACACAGGCCAAGTCTTCGTGTCCTGTGCCATCCGCTCAAGTTCTTTCCATGTTTCCCTCATCATTTCACCTCTGTTTCCAGTTCTCTTCTCTATGTGTATTTTGGTCTACCTCTGCCTCTCTTTCCCTGTGGATTCCATAACAAGGACTGCCTTGTAATGCTATCAACAGGTTTCCTCAATGTGTGTCCTATCCATCGCCAGCGTCTTCTTCTCAACTCTTGTTCCACTGGCACTTATCTGGTTCTAGTCATCAATTCCACATTTGTGACTTTGTCATACCATTTCAGTCCTTCTATTCTACGCAAGCACCCGTTTATAAAAGTCTGTAGCTTTTTGGTTGTTGTTTTTGTTGTTCTCCATGTCTCAGAGCCAAACAATAGGACTGACATCACATTTGAGTTGAAGATTCTTATTTTCGTGTTGGACTTGATTTCTCTTGTTCTCCATATGTTTCCCAATGCAATGAAAGCTCCTCTTGCTTTTGTATTCCTATTTTGATATCACTGTCTGTCCCTTTAACTTTGTCTATATTACTTCCAAGATATGTGTAAGATTCTACATCTTTTAGTGGTGTTTCTTCAAGTTCAACCTTGTTATTATTTCTTGCATTTATTCTCATAATCTTTGTCTTTTCCCTGTGTATTTTCAGGCCCACTTGTTGTGACGTCTCATCGAGAATTTTCATTTTCTCTTGCATCTGATTATGGTTATGAGACAGAAGAGCCAAGACAGATTCCACTGGATTCCATTTCTGTTGTGTGATGTCGATGATCTCATAACCCAGTCTATGCTAGTAAGAAAAGAAATGGAGATAAGATGCATCCCTGTCGCACTCCTGTTCTTATCCCAAACGGCTCTGTAAGCTGTTCTTCGTGAAGAACTCTGCATGTCATGTCTTCATATATTTTCTTTATTAAATTAATGATCTTCATGGGAACTCCATAATGCCTCATCAATTTTCAAAGCGATTCTCTGTCTACACTGTCAAATGCCTTTTCATAGTCCACGAATCCGATGTATAGCGGTGAACTCTATTCCAGACTTTGTTCAACTATTATTCTCAATGTGGCTATCTGGTCTGTACAGGATCTACTTTGTCAAAAACATGCTTGTTCATCTCTCAGTTGCTTGTCTATGGACTCTTTTAATCTCTCCAGGATGATTCTGTTTAATACTTTTCCTGGCACTGATAGTAACATTATTCCTCTATAATTTGTGCACTCTTGTATGTTTACCTTCTTAAGCAACTTGACCAGATAACCTTCCTTCCATTCTGCTGGTATTTCCTCTCTCTCCCAGACTTTGCCAAGTAGTTTGTATAATATCTCTGTAGAGGTATCAATATCTGTTTTGATGGCCTCTGCTGGAATGCAATCTGGATCAGCTGCTTTTCCATCTTTCAGAAGCTATATGGCTTTCTTTATTTCTTCTCTACTTGGTCGTTCACAACTGATTTGTAGCTCCTCTTCTGCTGGCTAGATGTCTGGGGGATTAGTTGGGGATGGTCTATTGAGAAGTTCCTCAAAATGTTCTGTCCATCTCTTCATTCGTTCTTGTATATTACTAAGCAATTTTCCATTTTTATCTTTTATGAGGCCATTTGATTGCTTTTATTTCCCTGTTAGCTTCTTTGTGTTGTTGTACAGGTCCCTCATATTTCCTTTTGCTGCAGCTTCCTCTGCTTCCCTTGTCAAATCATCACATCTCACAATCGGAACCTCTTCTACCCCGTGAAACGAGGTGTAGAGGGGACCCAAGTGCACAAAGCCCATGGGCAGGACATGTAATCGAAGTGACTTGGCAAACAGGTGATTAGCCCATTGTGCCCTTGTCAAATCATCAATATATTTAATCTTGTCTCTTTTGATGTTTCTTCTTACTTCTTTGTTTGCTTCTTTGTACACTTCATGAGCCTTGGCTTTGGAGCTTCTGGTTTTGCTTCTGTTTACATCTGCTTTCTTGTTTTTCCTGTGTTCTATCTTACTAATGGTTTATGTTGTTATCCATGCTTTGTGCTGATGTTCTCTTTTTCTCAGTACTTCTTCACATGTCTCGTTCCATATATTTTTTATTTGTTGCCCGTGGTCTTCCGTATCTGTTTCATCTTCTAGCTGTTCGAGTACTTGGTATTTGTTGGATACTGTGATTGAAAATGTTTCTCTTATTTCCTAATTTCTTAGATATCCCGCATTATACAGTTGCCTATAGCTATATGCTGTTGTAAATTTCTTGAGTTTTAATTTTGTTTTAGCCAACAGAAGATGGTGGTCTGATACAACATCTGCTTCTCTACATACTTTCACATCATGCAATGATGACCTAAACTTCTTACTTATGCATATGTGATCAATCTGATTCTCAGTTCTGTGGTCTGGTGATATCCATGTTGCTTTATGTATTCTTTTATGTGGAAATATGCTTCCTCCTATAGCTAGTTGATTTGAAGCACAGAAGTTTGCTAATAGTTCCCCATTCTTGTTCATCATACCTAATCCATGCTTTCCCATGATTTCTTCAAAGCCAGTGTTGTCTGTTCCTATTTTCGCATTTAGGTCCCCCATCACAATTGTGATGCCCTTTATTTTCTTATTGTCCAAGACACTTTGTAGTCTGGTGTAAAAGTCTTCTTTCACACAGATTCTTCTTTATCGTTTGTTGGTGCATAACACTGATTGATGTTTATATTGGCATAGAGAAGAGGAATTTGATCACATGAGAAATGGTGTTGTCCTCAGGACATGAGGAGGAAAGAGCCCACCACAGTGAAGGGGTGGCTCAAATGCTGTCCAGGGAAGCACAGAAGGCACTTATAGAATGGGAAGCAATGGGACCCCGAATTATAACAGCAAGGTTTAAATCAGCCAAAAAAGAAAGTAAATATAATATAATATACTTTGAGGATACTTAACAGAAAAATCGAGAAAAGATTAACTGAATTTGAAAGTTTCGATTTTTTATATTTTATTATTAAGATGAAATTTGTATTGATCAAATTGTTCAAGGACCAAGCCACATTTTAATTATGAATGGAATAAATGGATTTCAAATTAATAAATAATTATACAGGACAAACGAACGTGGCGTGAATATTTTGAACATTTTTGTTTCTTATGGAGATGGCAATAAATAGATTCTGAAATAAAACTGATATAAATGAATTTAATATAAAAGATGAGAGAAGGCAAGAGCAGAATATTATAACGGGTCTACTTGGTCAGTTTACAAGCCAGCGTAAAAAAACTTCTTTCGTTTGTTCGTTCGTTCTTCTAATGACTGTTTCGACGCCGTGATGTTAAACTCTTCAGTTTTTTTTTCTTTATTTGCCATCTCTGTTGTTTCCGTCAATTAGCCTGTTGTGCCAGTGTGCTAGAACATTCCTATTTTCATAACAAGACCACATCACGGGTACCGCTGGTTTCTGCTGTGTCTAATAAGGATACTTAAAGCTTTGGTGTTTGTCGAAAGACCATTGACTATTTTTAGCTAGCGGTTGTAATTTGTAACTACATCTCTACTCATCTCAGAAGTAATTTTCTGCTTTTAATATTTTTTTAAGGGGAGGAGTTACATTGAAATGCTATTTTCGTTATTAATCACATGATTTCAATGAAAATATGCAGACTTAACATACATCATAGATACGCACAATGAAGAGTTTGGTGGTATTACAAGGGGATTGACATAAGTCTTGGGCCTGAACATGAAGGACATGTCACAGAGAGCTGAAATTTTGTATAGTGTTTATTACTTTTCAATATAGCCACTGTCTTAAATGACACACTTCTGCCATCTCTGCTTGACCTTGAAAAGACCTTGGGAGTAGAACACCCTATTTTTCAAACTAAACCAGTCATCACATGCCAGTATAACCTCTTCATCGCTGTCAAAATGATTTCCTTTTAGCTGTTTTTTAAGATTTGGGAATAGAAAAAAGTCTGATGGAGCCAAATCTGGAGAATATGGTGGGTTTGGAAGAATTTCAATATTCAAATCGTTGAATTCAAAGTCGTGCTTTGTGAGAGGGCGCGTTGTCTTGAAGCAAAGGAAGACTTTGAGTGCGCGTTATTCCTCGTTTCCTGGTCACAACCTTTCCTAGTTTGGTGAGAAGATCTGCATAGTACTGTCCATTAACTGTGTTGCCACGAGGCAGATAATCTTTCAAAAGGACACCTTTGCTGTCCCAAAAAACAGTCAGCATCACTTTTCCTGCAGATTTCTGCGCTCTCGGCTTGATAGGTGTTGGGGAGCCCGGGGTTTTCCATTGCATGCTGGCAATTTTGGATTCGGGGTCATAATGGTGTACCCAAGTCTCATGTACTGTGACCATGGTCTCCAAAACATTTTTTGACTGACACTTTTTGAGCAACTGTTGACAGCAATTTACCCTCGTTTGCTTCTGTTCACGTGTCAACAGTCGCGGAACCCAGCGTGCACACACTTTTCTCATGTTCAGTCTGTTGTGTAAAATTCTATAAACTGTTATTTCATTTAGCTTTACTCAACTAGCTATCTCCACAATTGTCATTTTTCGATCCTGGTCAATGATTTTCTTCACTCTGAGGCTGGTCTACCAAATCTTGGCAGATCAGCAACATTTGAGCGGCCGCACTTAAACTGTTGACACCAGTTTTTTACCGAAGTATATGAAGGACAAGAATCACTGGTTCCATCTTCCTGTGAGTTTCTGTAGGTGTTTTTCCCTGAAACATCAGAAATTTTATCACAGCTCTGGCCTCCTTCTTTTCCATTGTTTTGTCAAATCTTTGGAGCAGCAGATCCGGTCAATATGGTACATTGCGCCGTGCACCGTAGCGGGAAAACCCATTGAAGAAACAAACGCGTACTTCACACATTCAGTGCAAATATGATGAACTTTAAATGTGCCAAGTTTCATTTTCCTCCTGTGAATCCTTCATGGCCAGGCCCAAGACTTATGTCAATCCCCTTGTACATCATCAATTGTCATGGATACGGTGGCCATATTATATTGTTCTATTTCAATGTCCTAAGGTTTTTTTTTATTTATTAACCTATCATTACCAAATTTAAACAGAATGTTTATCATTATATTTTTAAAATTTTGTCAGATTGGATTTTGATACCTTAAGTAGATTTTGAGATATAGAATTTTAAAGTCTCTATCTAACAATAATCACCATTTTTTTTCTAAATTGTACATCATTATTTGCAATAAAGAAACATTTTGATAAGATATCAAAAATCGGATCTGACAAAAATTTTATTATCCTATGGAAAGTATTTGTGCCAAATCTAATTTTGATTGACAAAAAAATGCGGAAGTTATAAGAACTTTAGTAGCGTAAAACAAAGTTCTGAGAAAATCTAGATTTTCTTCAAAGGAAAAGCACCATTTCTGAAGATAATACTATATACACAATCAAAATATACCTACTTAGAATGTGTTCTGACAAATAATTTTCACAGATTTAGATTCAGGGAAATATAAATTATACGAGTATAGACTAATCCCAATTTTCATGTTTCTGCTGTTTTGACTTAAAATGCTCTGTAGCTCCTCCCCCTTAATAATGTCCCAAGAGTCGCTTCCACATGATAGTATCGACAAGATGGATAAATAAAAGAAAACCCGCATACTTATTTATTCCTACACATTCACATCTGACCAAAAGCTCAAATAAGTCTTACGCTGTACTTCAAAATACAGTGCCGGATTATTCATTAACCCACTAAACACAGGTCTAGGGCGTCAGACTTACAGGGGGCCCAGCGACCTGTAAAAAGGGATGGAGTCATAACGCACAGAGTTCTGCAGCAACGGCACGTGCACGATAGTATCCTCGTGCGTGCAGGGTAATAGCATCTGTACAACAGTTAGCTCACTAGTTACTTCCAGGGTAATAGTATCTGTACAACAGTTAGCTCACTAGTTACTTCCAGGGTAATAGTATCTGTACAACAGTTAGCTCACTAGTTACTTCCAGGGTAATAGCATCTGTACAACAGTTAGCTCACTAGTTACTTCCAGGGTAATAGTATCTGTACAACAGTTAGCTCACTAGTTACTTCCAGGGTAATAGTATCTGTACAACAGTTAGCTCACTAGTTATTTCCAGGGTAATAGTATCTGTACAACAGTTAGCTCACTAGTTACTTCCAGGGTAATAGCATCTGTACAACAGTTAGCTCACTAGTTACTTCCAGGGTAATAGTATCTGTACAACAGTTAGCTCACTAGTTACTTCCAGGGTAATAGCATCTGTACAACAGTTAGCTCACTAGTTACTTCCAGGGTAATAGCATATGTACAACAGTTAGCTCACTAGTTACTTCCAGGGTAATAGTATCTGTACAACAGTTAGCTCACTAGTTACTTCCAGGCTAATAGTATCTGTACAACAGTTAACTCACTAGTTACTTCCAGGGTAATAGTATCTGTACAACAGTTAGCTCACTAGTTACTTCCAGGGTAAAAGTATCTGTACAACAGTTAGCTCACTAGTTACTTCCAGGGTAATAGTACCTGTACAACAGTTAGCTCACTAGTTACTTCCAGGGTAATAGTATCTGTACAACAGTTAGCTCACTAGTTACTTCCATCCCCGCTTGTTTCGTTTTTTAATTATATTTTCTTTGTAGGGTCTCCACTACTTTTAACAAAAGCTGGGGGCTGTAACGAACATTTGTTTTTTATTGTTGTTGTTTTGTTTTTTACATATTATTATATATTCATAAAAACATTTATCTAAAATCCATTAATTTCTTTTTCTAGTTTTACCTTTTAGAAGATTAGAGAGGGGTCCCAAAATATTTTAATTGCCTAGGGGCTCCGGAGTTCTTAATCCAGCTTTATCAAAATCCCTTTTGTATCTACTTGGCTGGTAACTTTCCAGAGAAGGGACGGATGTTTGGACTACAAGACTTTAGTAATGAACATAGTTTGTTATTCCTCTGCTGTCTAGTTTTCATTTACAATGGTACTAAATAATAAATCATGAATTTCTGCATCAATTTGAACGTCATATTAGACTTGTCAGTATTGTCATTGAAGGTTTGAGGCTTAATGTTGTAAAAAATAGGGTAGCCAGTCTCTTGCCTAACCTTCCTTTTTGTAACATTCTGGCTAGTTACGGTTTTACTATTCTTTGTTTTCCTTTTGAGTTCTGGTAACACATGGTAATATCACCAATATGAAACTGATAACAAGAACTAGAAAGGTGCCAGTACAACAAGAGATGAAAAGACGTTAGCTGTGGACAGGACATACACTGAGGAAATCTACTGATAGCATTACGAGACAGTCCTTGTTCGGGAATCCCCCAGTCTGAGAGAGGTAAAGGGGGACGGAAAAACACACGGAGAATAGAACGTATGACAGAAATGAAAGGGATGCAGAAGACGGAAAGATCTTGAGCTAATAGCACTGGACAAGAGGATGTATTATTAGTTTGTTGAAGGTCTCTGTTTCTTAAGGAGATGAAGAATAGTGATGATTGTGATGATGTTGATGACGATGACCAATGTTCTCAAGAAGAATTTGACGTTAAATTGTTCTGCCACCGTATTTCTGTTTGATGACAGGTCACTGTGGAATCTCGAAGCCAGCATCCTTTTTTTTCCCGCATTCGTCGATTCAAACACAACAACGATGTAAAATTCCCAAGCTGTGGCATTGTGGAAATGTGTATTGTTCTAAGTTCCTTCCCACAAGCAATTTTGTGAAAAGCTGTAACATTTGATATGAGAAATTTATATTTTTTGTGAAAGATATGACGAATTCCTGATAAATGATAACTGGGTATCCACTTTCATTTTATGCAATTGGATAGTGTCACGAGCGTGTGAGTTTTTAGAAATATTTGTCGAGTTTGACAATTTTAGTGAAATCGACAAAGTAAGTGAACTGTCAGATTTATAGAGAAGACACAGATAATGTATGACAATAGGGTGATTGTACGACAACCTGGAAGGAGGCTATTACAACTATCTCACTTGTCAAGCCCACACTCGCTTATAGTCTTACAAATCACCCGCTCTCTCATACTTTCTCATAGACAGATCGAGAATATAGTAAGAGCTAAAATTTGTACGGAGAAAGGTCATGAACAGGGCATTAACAAAAGGTTAAAATTTATTAAATTCTTGAAAGTAGAAAAAATATATATCAAGTGTATCAGCACACTAACAAAAAAAAAAAGAAAAAAGAAATGCAGCAAACTCACAAAAATTTAACAATAACATAAGCACATCAAGGGAACAAAACCAACTGTTCTGCCTCGATCCATAAACTAAACCCAGAGATAAATCCTTCGGCTGTATGTATATGATACAACGCTATCACAAGGTCTTAAGTCTCTATCCAGACTGGAGGAATATACTAAATCCACTGAGGGAAGAGCAAACGCTATCCTTGCATAGCCTTCACAAATTACTAACACGATAAACTGTAGGTTTATCTTTAGTCTTTCCACTGACCGCAAATACGGGCGGGGGTTTTGACTGACCGCAAATACGGGCGGGGGTTTTGACTGACCAGAAGTATACAAGACGAGGTCAAATTAGGACAGCTGTCCGCTGAGCTATTATCCAGCGCGTGAAATAGGCTTGAGTGCTTGATGCTTAAATCCGGTTGGGCTGGTTTGAACTTTATTGTGACTGAGCGCTCAGTTTACGCACATAGTCAGATGCTTTCAATTTCAGCTGGCGAAGATGAGCAAGATGAGGTATTGGATTCCACTAACGCTCTGACTTGTATTAAATCAGCGAGCAGTAATCAACTACTGCACAATACGATTTCAGATTTGCTGTTGCTGGTTATACACTGCATAATCTAAATTCCCGTTAGAGGGCTTTTGTGAAGAGGGTTGCAATTTCAGGTACGTTATGTCAACTCGTGTAGTTCGTTGCTTACTGGAGCCGTGTGGTCGAGGAGAATATTACAATCCTTGACTGAGATCCAGCTGGAACAGTGGGGTACCCTGGAACTGAGACCAAAACAAACAACCTTTACATCAAGCAAATAAATACAATCATAACAAAGGTATAATAAACTGTTATGTCCCATTGTAGTAGGTATATTATAATTATGGTAGGTAAATTTCGATGCTGTCTTTATCCATATGCGTTGTCCTCCTGTTAATTCCACTCTATCAATTACACTAGTCAACAACCAAAATGTACCAGAAATGAAAATAGCTGATCTTAACTAATTTTGGTGTGCTGAAAACGAAAATGACATTAAAAAATGTTGATTGGCTCTAGTTTTCAAGATATATGCTACTAGTTTATTTAATTACGGTCAATTTATATATATGACGCAACTGTTGTGGGCGATTGCATAATTTTTTCTAATGACCAATAAAAATGTATCTAGAAGTTGATGATGCAATCCTACCTATGATTACATCATCTTTGTGTATAAATATCTTATCTCTGATAAAACTTTGCCATTAGTTAGTGCATTTGTCCTTATCAAAAGTATCGTAGTTAGAAATGCCTAGGA
Organism: Oreohelix idahoensis; assembly: GCA_024509875.1. Lineage (NCBI taxonomy): Eukaryota > Metazoa > Mollusca > Gastropoda > Stylommatophora > Oreohelicidae > Oreohelix > Oreohelix idahoensis. The sequence goes on from JAMPIV010016376.1 coordinate 79,632, forward strand.
CATATGTGAACAGTGCTAATAATTTCTGTTATATATGTGGTGAGGTGACATTTCTATCACAAAAACGAAATATAACTAAAGTGATTAAGAAGGCGTACAGTTTGAATTTTGGCTGCAGAATAGGAGATCAAGATAAGAGCTGGGCGCCACACATATGCTGCAATACATGTGCAGCACGTCTTAAACTGTGGTTGACTGGCAAAAGGCAAGCTATGCCTTTTGCAGTCCCAATGATTTGGAGAGAGCCCACTGATCATCTCAACAACTGTTACTTTTGCATGGTCCCTCCAATTGGGAAAGGCATATCAAAGAAGAAAAAATGGACTCTGGAATATCCAAAGATTCCCTCTGCAATACGTCCGGTACCACATGGCGATGACCTACCAGTTCCCAAAGTGCCAGAATCATTTTCAGCTGCTTCCACTGATGAAGAAGAGGACATTGGTGGTCCTGAACCATCAACCTCAAGCGACCCAGATTTTGAGCAAACTACATCCACTAAACCACACTTAATAACCCAAGGTGAACTGAATGATCTTGTAAGAGATCTGAATTTACCGAAGAACAAGGCGGAGCTTTTGGGTTCCAGATTGCAACAGTGGAATCTCCTGGCAGAAGATGTTACAATGTCCGTGTATAGGAACCACCAGAAACCGCTTATTACATTCTTTTTCAAAGAGGGTGATCTTTCTGCGTGCCACAACATTTCTGGTTTAATGGCAGCCCTCAAAATCAATTACATACCGGAAGAGTGGAGGCTTTTCATTGATTCATCCAAGACGAGTCTTAAAGCTGTTTTGTTGAATAATGGTAATGTGTTACCGTCAATTCCAGTTGGTCACGCAGTTCATATGAAAGAAACTTATGAAAACATTAAGCAGCTTTTGAAGTGTGTAAACTACGATCATCATCATTGGTCACTTTGTGGTGACTTAAAAGTGGTCGCTCTTTTGCTTGGACTACAGGGTGGATACACCAAGTACTGTTGCTTTCTCTGTGAGTGGGATAGCCGTGCACGAAGTGACCATTACATCAGAAGACATTGGCCAATCAGGCAGTCATTGCAGCCTGGCAGTAAGAACGTTGAGAACCCAGCACTTGTCGACACCAGCAAGATTTTGTTGCCACCCTTGCACATTAAGCTGGGTCTCATGAAAAACTTTGTCAAGGCAATGGAGAAAACAGATGAGGCTTTCAAATACCTCATTAGAAAATTTCCAAGACTGAGTGAAGCTAAAATAAGAGAGGGAGTATTTGGTGGTCCGCAAATTCGAAAACTTCTTCATGATGACGAGTTTTTTTGCGTGTTGCATGGCAAGGAAAAAGCAGCATGGCTAGCATTTAAGTCAGTGGTGGACAATTTTCTTGGAAACAACAGATCTGATAATTACAATGAAATTGTAGAAAATCTCCTTCTGAAGTATAAGAGTCTTGGCTGCAACATGTCTTTGAAAATTCATTTTCTGGATTCTCATATGGATTTCTTTACGTCAAACTGTGGAGCGGTCAGTGATGAGCATGGTGAACGATTTCACCAGGACATTGCTGCTATGGAGACAAGGTATCAAGGCAATTGGAGCCCTTCAATGCTTGCTGATTACTTTTGGACTGTGACAAGAGACTCCTCATCGATTGACTACAAGAAGCAAGCAAAGAGAGCTCGAACAGCGACTGAATAATGACGGAATGGGTTCAAATGTGCCTTTTTAAAACATGATATGTGAACTTTAAATAATGTTTTAATTTTTTCTATCATTTTATGTTGAAATATCAATTAATTGAGTATGTAACCACAATTTTTATAATGCTAAAGTATAAAGACTAGCTGTTCACCCCAGAGAATTAAACAAGCATACATTATTTGTATTACTGTAATGTAAATTCATCATTTTTTTAAAAACCAGAGCTAATTGGTGAATTTCATTATGATATTTGAAATCAGCATGTCAAAATCAATAAGAAATGGTATATTTAATTTCTGGTACAAATAACTTTTGAAAATTTGTTGACTAGTGTTATCAGCCTGCAGTCGCATAGGCTAAAATATCTTGTGCCTATATGTACATCTCAGCATGTGCGCTGACAGAAACAATCTGCTCGATGTCTTCTTCCATCTCAACATATGGGTGGTCCAACCAAGTGGCTTCCGTTAAGAGGACATGCGATTCACCTTACGTCATTAGGTGAATTACAAAAATATAAATACTAGATACATTACATAATAAATTTGATGCACCTCTTTGGGGTCGATACACAAAAGGAAAAGTAATTACTTCCCACAAATAGAATACACAAAAATGCAATGTTATAATGATATTATAATACACAGTGACTTAAACATAAGATATAATTATATCCCTGGCCGGTGGCTGCTTTCTTGGTTGCCGGCAAAGTTCTAAACTGGTGTCCAACTACACAAGTAGGCATTTCATAATTCCACACTCAAACACGAGAAGTTTCTCTCAGAAAGTAATAAGTGACTACCTCTTCTAATTCAGTTGTAATAGCGAATAGTCGTCACTTGTCAGATTTAAATGAGTAACTTACACCACTGACGTTTCCCTAAAGTAATGACAGCTTTGTAGCTTACTATTTAACTCATGGTAAGCACTGAACAGACTAAGAGGTTCTTCACCTAGTAAGTATCTGTTAGCGTAAGTTTACCATTAACCCATTGTAAACAATAACACCAGTAGACACCTAACAGTTTAAGCACCTGTTAACTTAGGCGGTAGACGGCGCTACATTAGTACTAAATCACGTTTACTTAGGAAAAGTTACTGGAAAATAATTCAAGTCACACTGCTACCAGTTATATTAAACTAAACATGTATTATATTATAATGTCAACGTACCCCGCGATGCCAATAATTTTTCCGACACAAGTCAAGACTTTTGCCCACAGTCGTATGTGTCTCATTTGGATCATCAGCGGGCAGGTAAAATTGACGAGAGTGCTTGACTGAGCAAAACTATCTAGATTGATAGTCTAAAATCAGACGCTGACCCAAACATCTGGCATCGCATGTTTTCGCAGGTGTTCGGTTGCTGTGCTTTTACAAGCGTAATGCCGAGTACTATAACTTTATTCTAGAGTCTACATCAGAAGACAAAAGATACGAGAAAGTCCCCTGCACAAGACATAATATTATCTCTCGCCAGCCGCCATAAGAAAGGGACGGTTATCAAGGGCCGCTGTCAAAGTCTCAGAACGAACGTGAGGTTCTGTCCCCTGAAATGGAGATGAAAAGGAGGATACCCAGGTATCAAAGGGTTGCCTCTTTGCGCCGCTCACGCTACCAATTTTAGTAAGACAGCGGTTCGTTCTTCAAAAAATCTATTTACTCGGCCAGTGATCAAAACACTGTTACGAGCGAAGAGCGTTCCCCTAATTGGGCAGACTGCACGTGCGTCTTAGGTAAGATTACCACAATCGCAGGTCGCTGGCCTTCAAGAATCAAGCATGCATTTATAATGAGCCAGAAACGAAAAGAAAACCCCAGCCACGCTTCGGGGTGGGTGTCTAAGAGTGGAATAATAGGGTTACTGAGGCAATTAGAACAATGTAAAGAAACGGAATACATATAGCCTGTGGAACCAGAAAAAATTTAAAAGAAAAAGAAGAAGAGGGCGGAAAAGACAAATTATCAGTCGTTTTGGTCGTTATTAGATGGTCATGGGTGTTATTGGGGTATCGGTTTTTGTAGAATTTCGATTTTCCTTGGAGAGGGGTCTGGGGTAAAGTTTCTCTTGAGTTTTGGTGGGAAAATGATTGGGAAGACTGTTCTAGATCATTTTTTCTAGAAGGCTCATCTGTAGGTTTGCGTTTTGGGCCTGGAAGCTAGGCTAACGCATTGGCATAACGCTCAGACTTACTCAAGATGTCTTCCAGCGTTACAGCTCCCTGTTCAGCAAGAATCTATGGGTTTCGTTTGACAAAATGCTTTTGATCTGTTCAGTTAGAATAAGCCCTTCTAACCCTTCAAAAGTGCAAGAAAGCTCTGAAGGCTCCAAACAGTTGGTCAAATATCCCTTCAGACGGGAAGAGAACTAGGCATACGTCTCGGTTCCCTCTTTCCTGCTGTTCCGGAAAAATTGCAAAAATTTGCAAGCGTTCATTTTGAAGCGCTGAAGTAAAGCTTTCTTCAACATGTCGTAATTGTCTTGATTACTGCTTCCCAGTTTCACATACGCATTATACGCATTGCCTTTTAAAGCCTGAGAAAGCTTGAAACATCATCGCGAACTTTCCAAACCATAAAGTGTTGCCATTTTCTCAAATTTTTCAAGATAAGTATCAATTTTTTCATTGGGGCTTGGGACGGATTCTGGGGCAAAAGACATAGCAGCTAATTGGGGAGACTGGCTACTGGAATGATCAGTTTAGAGTGACTGAGGTGAGAAAGACTCTCCGTTGCTAGAGCTAGAACCTGCACTATGACTTTGGACCTCTAGAATCTTAAGCGCCAATTCGTGCTGACGTCGTTGCTCATTCTCTCTTTCCTCATGGTGTCTCTCTCTCTCTTTCCTCATGTTGTCTCTCCTTCCTTCTTTCCTCATGCTGTCTCGCTTTCTCTCGTCCATGTCTCTGCGAGTTTCCATTTCCGCCTCAATTTTGTTACTTTCCAATTGCCGCTCTTCTTTCTCTTTCTCTCTAGCTTCTGTTTCTTTCTTCTCTGCCTCATATCTGTCGAGTTATTCGTTCACAAAAGCTAGCAACTCTTCACCTTGTAGTCCTATTTCCCTTGCTTCCTCTCCAGCATTGTTCTAAGTTTTACTCGCTCAGCCACGGCAAACAACTGACTGCGAATTACCCGAGAAAGAAAGAAGAAAAGGATACACTGCTCCCTAACCAATTAAGAAAATACAAAAATATTTTTCTGTTTGTACTGTGTTTCCTCCTCCCTGTTACTCAGTTGTCTAATGTATTGCTGCTGTTAACTGGCAAAAAGGCTCCTAACGCAGACGACTTACACCATAGAGATGGTAGATCAGGCTAAAAACTGAAAATCGACTATTACTACTGTGGAAAAAATTAAGGAAAAAAAATCCATCTTGACCGTGCTAACGACAGTGTTTATATCCCGTCATTTTTGCACCCGGCACCAGTTTTTCTCTGCTGTTTTCTGGGAAAGTGTCAGGAGTGCCTGATTTCTGTAAACCTGATAACAGTGTAAAATGCTGATTTCAGCACGTATCTTGCTTTTCTCACGTCCTAATTAAACGACTCAATTGTACTAGTGCAGGTGTTCTGAGTGGATAAACGACCACTATTTATAGTTACTACATTCCTTTTCCTATAAATGTAATTAACGTCAATCAACATTACATTTCTTTCACTTATAAATATAATAATATGTCAGTCAAAAATATATTCCTTGTCTTTGTTTTTGATGTTAATTTATAGTGGTCTCTAAAAAGTGTGAGAACCACCGTATCAAACTCAAAACAGCTGTCACTCAAAGTTGCCAGTAGCAGCACCCAGTGAACTGCACGTAATTCTACCAAACAACACGAGTAACGTTCCCATGCACAGATGTGCAGATGACCTGCACGTAAGTCTACCAAACAACACGAATAACGTTCCCATGCACAGATATGCAGAAGACCTGCACCTAATTCTACCAAACAACACGAGTAACGTTCCCATGCACAGATGTGCAGATGACCTGCACGTAATTCTACCAAACAACATGAGTAACGTTCCCATGCACAAATGTGCAGATGACCTGCACGTAATTCTACCAAACATCACGAGTAACTTTCCCATGCACAGATGTGCAGTTGACCTGCACGTAATTCTACCAAACAACAAGAGTGATGCTTTATGTTTTGGTTAAGCGTCCCCCTGATTGACAGCTTCTGACATCAGGGTCAACTAATTGTGAAACTGCATTCTAGTTTGAAACTTTTAATGTGAGAAATATCACCGCATGTGTTCGTATGTGCGCTTTTAAATTAACTCTTCTGTTTTATTATATTAGACTATTTTGTCTACAGCAATGCTGGAGACTAAGCATGCGAGCATTGCGCGGTCACAGTATCACTCGTGCTGTTAGTGTTAAATATTTACTTATAGGTAAATTTATGCATTCAGATAAGGTTGGGGGGCTCTTTCTGTTGTGGGATCTAATGATAAAAGCTAAGGTCGTGGGGAAACAGAACTCTTTCTATAATTCACTAGAAAACACTGTCCAGTGGAAAGCATTTGCATTCTCTTCTTCTTGTCCCTATCTCGAATAGGTCTCTATTCTTTCTGGACGAGCCAATTTGTGGATACCTTCTTCATAATATTTCATAGGCTATTTGTAGTTGCCCCAATAGACACCATATGACAGAAGTCACCAAAACATTCACGTGCTCATGCAGAGGTAGTTTTGTAGGAATTTGTTTTGTATAAAGAGTTAGCCAGCCCTTTTATCAGCCTCACATTTGTCGCCTCTCAAGATGTGCCCGAGGGAGCAGCAGCTCGCTCTTTTGGTGTCTCATGAAAGACCCCTGTATGGTGTAGAAACATGGACGATGAATAAGCAATTGGAAGAACGTATTGAGACTCTTGAGATGTGGATATATAGAAGAATGGGGCGGATCTCATGGAAAAAGAAGAAAACAAACAAGGAGGTCCTAGAAAATCTAGGTATGAAAAGAGAACTAATGAGGGAGATTAAAGTTAGGCAGCTAAAATACTTTGGCCACATAAAAAAGGCATAACACCTTGCAGAAGACCATAATAAAAGGGAGAGTTGAAGGCAAACGTGCAAGGGGAAAACAGCGCTATAAGTGGCAAGACAACATCAAGAGATGGACAAGAAAGTGTCTATCAGAGTGCACCACTAATACAAGAGACAAAAGACGTTGGAGATCCATTACAGCCAAACCTTCGTTGTGGAGATGGCAACTGAAGATGTTGATGATGAAAGACCCCCCAGGGAGTTACGTCATCATCATAACTATTTTCCTTTGCGTACTTACGGAAACGGAGCCATCACTGGAGTTGGTCCACTTGCAACAACATACTCTTGCAATGGTGGTTTATGTAGCAGTGTGTTTTACACGATGAGGTTGCCAGTCCCATACAGAACCTCATATCAATCATCCTGTACGGAATGCCTTAGGGTAATAAAGCATGTATTCCTGTTAGTTAGACTTTGTTAGGCAGTCTTGTGGCCACATAAGGCAGTCTTGTGGCCACATAAGGCAGTCTTGTGGCCACATAAGGCAGTCTTGTGGCCACATAAGGCAGTCTTGTGGCCACATAAGGCAGTCTTGTGGCCACATAAGGCAGTCTTGCTGCCGCGTGAGGATAGAGGACCCAGATTTCGAATACTTGTGATGTAAGCATTTTTCGTCTACAGCCTCTCATCTCCGACCAGGTCTCACCGTCTCTTAAATATTATACTTAGTTAGTGAGTCTCTTCAACAGAATGAATTTTCACGTGTTTTTTTTTTTTTGGCGAACGTATATACAAGAACTGTATGACATGCATCACAGGGAATATTGTCTTGTTTTTTTTATCTCCTACCTAAGTGTTGACAATTGTCAAGGTTCTCAAACCATTCTCTCTAGTCTCTTTGGACTGGTCTTGACTTCAATTAACCTTATCAAATCTATGTTGAATTCTGTGACAGTGTATTAAATGTCTTAAACTGTCTCCTGACTATTTTTAAACTGTTTACTTGAGTATCTAGGACTGATGAACTACCAAGGATAATTTTTTTTAACGAAAAATCTATCTATTCTTGATACCTGTCTATGATTTCTTTGTACTAAATAAATATTAGTTTCAGACGTGCTGGACTGCTTACGAACGCAGATTTTGACCGCATTTCTAACTTAATATTGGAAGCTAACTTACTTAGTCGTTCCCCTTCTACCGTGAGGTGTAGAGGTTTGGAAGAGAGAGCGCCAGACTATCCTATCGGCTGTCTTCCTTCTGGCCTGGTTCTATTCTAGTCCTCGGTCCTTCAAAGATTGTCTAATGTTGTCCTCCCAGAGGACTCTGGGTCGTCCTGGGGGCCTGGATTCCTGGCTCTTTGTTTCCCATGCTTGTCGTGGTAGCCGATCTTCTCCCATTCTGCAGACATGGCCATCTTAGTTGGGACTGTTCTACTTGGGTCTGCAGGAGGTAGGATTTTAGGCCTTGGTTGCGGACCATGTCTCTTGTTGTTACTTCAACCACCTTCCTCAGATACCTCATTTCTGAGGTTTGGATCTGGCTTTTATGGGTTGTAGTCATTGCCCATGACTCGCATCCATATGTCAAGACTGGGACACAGGTGGTGGGGTATACAGCCATCATTGTTTTCTTACTTTTCGAGTTGCCAACTCTTCTTTGATGCCTCCCTTTCGGTCTATAATAGCTCCGAGGTATTTAAAGTGGTCGACCTGCTCCAGGTTCTGTTCTCCCAGCTTAATCTAATCTCTTCTTTCTTCTCGTGATATCACCATGGATTTTGTTTTAGAGCTGCTTATGACCATCCTCCTCTTCTCTAGCTCTTCCTTCCAGACTTGCAGGTTGGATTGCAGATGTGCCTCTGATTTATATTGAAAGCTAAAAGGTTAAAATGCTCCGTTTTATTCTAGGGACTCTCTGAAGAAGCAAAGAAAGAACAGCTCCTTCGGGCTCTGCCTTTTCGTAAGAAACCTCTAAAATGAGGTTGTACTGAGCTAGCAACCTCGTCATGTAAAAGAAATTGCAGCAGAAACCGCTTATTTATCATCCGTTGCAATTGTTAATTCCAAACCGGAATTCAAGTTTGTTGGTCACGTACCTAGCCTTGTGTCATACTTGATAAGCAGATAACATAAACATAATTCGAAATCTTCCATTGTAATCGTTCGTAATGAAACAACATCCAATTAAATAACACATCTAGACGCAGCATTTATCTAAAACAGAAATATAGTAACAAAGAGAAGAACAAGATGTGTGCTCGCAAAAACAAAATAAATAGTTGGAAGAGAGAAAACTATGAGCATCACGAATTAGAAGTGCGTGAATTAGACAACAAGAAAAGTTTTCTTTCGGTTCTGATTTCATTTTAGTCGTAAGTCTTGTTGTAGTACGTTTCTAAAATGTAGAAGATAAACCTAGAAACGGATCGATTTTAAATAAACAGAAGAACAAAGAAGTTCATGTTTCGAATTTAAGTCTTGGTCAGGGTGCTTGACGACAGGAAGCCAACGGCAGCTAAAAGAAAATCAATCAAGAAAAACATAAATTAGTGCAGACATAAGAAAAGAACTAACAATGTCTAGAGAAATAATATATGGCTAAGCTGTCTTAAAAGTGTTGAAGAGTTACAACAAAAGCGTTGCATAGTTTAATAGCCGAAGAAGAAAAACATATTCTCTCGTAAGGGTGACAGATGACGTGCGTGTTGTGAGAATATTTATCTGATCACGCAAAAACAAACGTATAGTACTTTTAGACAATCATTGTGAGTTCGCTGTGTGACAGAATATTGTATTCATACATTTGAATAATTAATGTTTGTATAATGTTCTTTCCCAGCTATGTCCAGTCACCAGGTCCTGTTGCTTGTTGTCTGCGCGTTGATGACACCAAAGGGAGCATTTATCAGCGCTCTTCCCAGACTGAACACGAGACAGCTCACACCTGCACATTTTACTGGCAGGGCAGTTAATGAAAACGGAGTAAGTTTGTCTGTCTACTAGTCTGTGGTATGTCGGTTTGTCTACTTGTCTGTGGTAAGTCGATTTGTCTACTTGTTTGTGGTAAGTATGTTGGTCTACTTGTCTGTGGTAAGTCGGTGTATCTACTTGTCCGTGGTAAGTCGGTTTGTCTACTTGTCTGTGGTAAGTAAGTTGGTCTACATGTCTGTGGTAAGTCGGTTTGTCTACTTGTCTGTGTTAAGTCGGTTTGTCTACTTGTTTGTACTAAGTCGGTTTGTCTTCTTGTCTGTTGTAAGTCTGTTTGTCTACTTGTCTGTGGTAAGTTGGTTTGTCTACTTGTCTGTGGTAAGTAAGTTGGTCTACATGTCTGTGGTAAGTCGGTTTGTCTACTTGCCTGTGTTAAGTCGGTTTGTCTGCTTGTTTGTACTAAGTCGGTTTGTCTTCTTGTCTGTTGTAAGTCTGTTTGTCTACTTGTCTGTGGTAAGTTAGTTTGTCTGCTTGTCTGTGGTAAGTTGGTTTGTCTGCTTATCTGTGGTAAGTTTATTTGTCTACTTGTCTGTGGTAAGTCGGTTTGTCTACTTGTCTGTTGTAAGTTGGTTTGTCTACTTGTCATACGTCTGTCTTTCTGTCTGTGGATGTATGTCTGTTTGTTTGCTTGCAGTTAGTGTGTCTATATTGTTATTGTTAATCAGAATCAACCTCACTGCACTCCGGGCAAACCCACAGGTGCTCAGTCTCCCTCAGCAAATGTCGAAGAGTATGAATGCTAATTGTACCTGTAGGACGCTGGTTGTACATACGACGGATGCATCCTCTCTCACGTCCATCTCTGCCAGTCCCACGTGTGATGCCAAACTCCAACAGTCTCAGCCTTGTTGATTCATCCATTGCAGTCCCATTATCCAGCAGGCGATCATTAATTGCCCTTAGTATCTCTCCCTTATCCATTTCCAGTGTCCCCACTACGGGTGCTCTCGATGCCAGCCTGTCAGCTCTCTCATTGCCACGTACCCATGCAATGACTAGGACAACAGATCCACACCAGTTCTTGAAGACTTGATGATTCTATTGATGTTTTCCATTCCTGGCGCAGCCATCCATTCTGAACTTTCCGAAGCATGGCTTGATAATCTAACAATATAATTGCCCTGGTTGATGGAGTTTCAGATAGCCAACTCAGTGCTGCAGTAAATGCCTCTACCTCCATTCTCATGCTAAAGGTTGTTGTCGTATAGGCTCTACTCTGTTCAGCGACGACCCTGCCCTTTATTCTCACAGAGAAGCTCCATCCGGATTTCTCACCACGCACTACAGACCCATCAGTGTACACAATGGCGTCATCATTCCCAGCATGATCACTTATCAGCTGATTAATCTCTAGATCTGCTTTTCAATTGCCCCAAGATTTGCACTCTCTGCGAAGGCTAATGATGACCTGCTGGTAGTTTAACCAGTTCTCCCCTGACTTACTCGACTCTTTCTCATTGGATTCATTTTCAACCCAGGTCACTTGACCAATCGTTGACTCTGCCTGTGCCATCTATGACATCCCCCTCTTGATTCTTGCTCCCTTGATGTCAGTTACGTTCTCATGTCTTTTGTCGGTGGTGACCCGCATATAGGCTTTTGCCTGGACCACCGCATATCTGAATCTAATCGACAGCAATCCGAGCATGTATTCCATTGTCACAATGGGGGTATCACGCGTACAGCCCAAAACTAGTCACATCCCTTCATTTCGAATGCGTTCCAGTCGTTAACATTGTGACAATGACAACGTGAGTATTCCCAGCCCGTACTCGATTACTGAAATCACGAGCTGATGATACAGGAGAAACAATATGTCTCTGTTTCAAGCGCGAAGCAGCCATTGTTTTTAAGGCTGCAAGTCCTCGCTTGCACTTCTGTATTATCAGTTCGACATGATACTTGAACGATAGCCCATAACCAAACGTTTATCCCAGATACTTCAGCCTGTCTTGCCTTTCAATGTTCTGCCTATTGAAAGTGATGTTTGGAAGGTCTGCCTTCACTATGGAGTTGTTAAAGAGCACCACATCACACAGGCCTTGTTGGGATTGACCTTTGATCCGCTTTCCTCACACCATTAAGAAACCGCCTGTAGTGTCTCTTGTATGCTTTGGACCATTTCCTGTCTGTCTGAGCCAGTTCTGTACATGAGTATGTCATCTGCGAAAGTTAATGTTCGTTCCAGTCCTGTTGGTTGAAAGGTTGCTACTTTTGCTGTGTAGATGTTAAACAGCACTGAAGATAGTGGAGAACCCTGAGGTAGTCCCGGGCAAATGCGCATTGGTTCTGATGTCTAAGTTCCAAATCGAAATGCAACATATCTCTCCATTAATGCAGCTGCTATCTACCTTGTTGTCCAAGGGTTTACACCACATTCCATTATACAGTCTATTAGGGTTGCAAAGTCCACACTGTTATAAGCATCCTCTAGGTCAATTGCGACAGCCACCGTTTCTCTTTTACTCTGGAATCCCTCGTACACATCGTACGCAAACGTTCCAGCGTTACCCCATATTGTTTTCATAGGCCTATAGCTACCCAGGGTATCAGGAATGATGTGTTCATCTTCGAGGTGGCTCATTACTTGTCTTGCAACTATCTTTTCAAGTATCCATAGACATCCTGTAGTGTGATAGCTGATGAGCAGTGTGGGGTCTTTGCCAAATTTAGGAAGTGGCCAAAAGTAACTGCTAGCCAGTCTTCCGGCACCTCAGCATTCTGTATGCTAGTGTTGAAATCGCTCACCATATTTATAATGGCTGTGTCGTCGAGCTGTTTAATGTGATGGTATTGTACACCATCAGGACCTGGAGCAGTGTTTCTGCTGGTTTTCAATGAATTACACCACGTCCTCTTCCGAAATGAGATTGAAGTATATCTGTCCCCGTAGGGCATTTTCCAGAATACTGTCCTTTATTTTCAGGCGTGCATTTTTGTCACCCTTATCTCTTTGCTCTACATATTGATTGAATAATGCTCTTCTCTTCGTCCGTCTTCAGGCTTTGTCCTGTACAGCTTTTGATATTAGGGATGGGTTGGCTTGCACTTTTCCTATTCATTCTTCGATGTAAGGACCAGAATTTCTGTAGGGTTTTTTCCGTGCCCACCTGTGTCACAAAGTCCTCCCACAATTTATCTTTGGCCTCCCTTGCCAAGCTCTTGAATCTATTAACGGCTCTTTGCTTTTTCTCTTTCATCTCTTCAACCTCTACCTCATTCATCATTCTTATGTTTCGTGCTTTACGTCATTCCTTTGTTGCGCTTTCCTTTTCTATCCTTGCTTCCTCAACTGTCTTACTCCACCAGGGAGGTTGACTGAAAGGTGTTTTCGCTGTCTTTTGTTTAGCATTTTGACGCAATGTGTGTAAAGGTTTGTTACTGTCAAGTGGGCCTGTAGGATACTTGAAGGCCTGTTTAGGTTTCCTGTCTATATGATTGTATATGTATCTGTTGGTTTACTTGTGGTATGTCTGTCTGCCTATCTGTCTGTCTGCTCGGGGTATGTATGTCTGTGTGGCGGTCTGTCTGCTTGGGTTATGTCTGTCTCTCTGCAAGTGGTAAGTTTGCAAGCCTCACTGTGGCATGTATGCATATCTGTCTGCTTGTGGTATATATGTCTGACTGTCTGCCTGTGCTTAATATATCTGAATATCTGCTTTTGGTAAGTGTGTCTATCCGGTTGTCGTCTGTAAGCCGGTTTGTTGGCTTGTGTTATGTATGTATGTCACGGAATTGCCTCCCCTGGTTTGCAGTAGTGGTCCAACAGTGGCCAAAACTCAATAGTATCTAATATGGGTCTTCAAAGGTGTCTACCTTCGCACAAAATTACTCTTAGCAGAGCTGTATATAGAAGGATAAGGATGCTTCTATCTCAAAGGAATTTCATAAGATATTTCCGAAGTCAAGAACAACGCTGCGTTGGGCAGGGCAATTGTTAACTTATATCTGATCCGCTGCCTTTTATGAAGATTTAAGCAATGATTAGTTTAAGTTCGTTCAAACCCCCACCCTGATTTACTCAGTGGAATTTTTCTTATTATGGTATAGCTCTGTTTAGAGTGTATTTAGTAAATTGACTGAGACCAACATGCAGTACATTCAGAATGATGTACATTCTAATTATAATATTTACATTTTCAAACCAGTGTAGATGTCTCTCTCTCTCTCTTTCTCTCTCTCTCTTTCTCTCTCTCTCTCTCTCTCTCTCTCTCTCTCTCTCGAGAGAGAGAGAGAGAGAGGGGGGGGGAAGGGAACTGATCACCAACCTCATAAAGCTGAACCTAGTATAATCAAGTCTCTAACATTTCAGTCACTACGAGAGTATCTGTTGCGGGGCTATCTCCACCGTTAGAAGATACCAGAGTGTGTGCCTTCTTAAGATGCTGTCAAGGGGTGGGAGACCTCTAAAAGATTTTTTTAAATTGCCCTATTGTAACATGAGTACTTCGCCAGTTTTGGTTTAACGTCTCCTTTTCATCTCCTCAGTGTAAAAACTACATGGAGAGCTGTGTTCCTTGGGAGACCAACTGCTGCAACAACATGGAATGCATCAATCTCGCTAAAGGATACTGCCTCTACCCTCTTGAAAAATGCATGTGCCAGAAGGTCACCGTTGACTTTTACTAAACCAGCAATCTTATGTTACTTTTTAATCACGTTCTGAAGAAATGTGGTTAAAACCCTTGTTTTTATTTCTTCTTTATAATTGTTACTTATTTAACACGTGTATTTTGAAAGTTTTGAAATTTAGAATAATCCCGATATATCAGGAATGAATCTACAAAGTTAAAAAAGATTTCTGTACAAGACTAAACTGTTGTAGTGTATTACTTGCTGAATAGAAATGACAAGGAGAAACATATTATTTGACTCTCTTCTTGCTCTTGGTGCACTTTCAGACGTCTACATGAGTATGTTCAATGAAAGCAGTGGTCAACCTGAGGCTATTTCTATCTCCATAGAGCTTTTCTAGGAATCGTACTGGTGACGGCCACATGTTCTTTCTCTGTTGTGCATATGTCGGGCATCTTAGAAGCAGACGTTCAGCAGTCATTTCATCGGTGTCACAGTTACAATCACCGGTAGTTACTATCTTTAATTTCTTGAAAAGGTGGTAGCCCAATCTGATATGGCCCGTACGGAATTCTAAAGATTACCATTGTTCTCTTCTGCTGACCTGAAAATATGCGTCATGTTTTTGTGTGTGTGTGGCCTGGATGCCTTGCTTCCCATTTGTTCCTGTATCTGCTTCTGATAAAACTCTTTGCCTCTTCGAAAGTTATAATTGTATCAGGCGGAGGTATCTTTTCACCTTCTTTAGCCAATCTGTCAACCTGTTCTTTGCCAGCGATGTTGCAATCAGATACGATTCACTATACTACAACTGTTTTGAATAGCTGACGTAGTTTGTGGAGCATTACTCTTAGGTCACCTAGGTCTGTATTATTCTGGTTATTCTTTGCCATTACTGACAGCGCGTAAGTGAAGAAATCACCTTGTCTTTTTGTGCTTTCCACTGTCATTAGAACTACGGCTGCAGTTTTCAAGGCCTCTGCTCTAAAGTTACGTATTTACCTGAATATGAGCACGGTCGGTTCAACAGTGAAGGACAAGCACGTGTACCCCTCAAGACAGAGGAATAAACATGACCACAGCCGGTTCGGCATTAAAGAAAGAGACAATATACTCGCAAGACAATAACAAAGTCAACATCTTAACACTTCTTCATCTCCAACGAATTTATAATGGCCAAGAACCTTGCTCAGAACTAATTTTGTTAATTACGATCAACGTTTCTCTATATTTACTTGTTAAATTATTGAAGAAAAAAAAAAGGTTCGCAAGCTTGATTTCAAGGGAAATAATTACAGTTTTAAAAAAGAAATGTAATTGTTACCTCCTTCCTACGAAGGGATGTCGAACTTCTGCCTGGTTGTCAAAGAAACCAAATAGACTATTATCGCAGATCTACTTACTGATGGAAATCGCTGAAATAGTTGCATAGAACAATCTACCCATTTTAAGTGTGCACAATCACAAAGCGTTCAGATATGGCATCTGAGTGAGTGTTCGCTCATACCAGAAAAGTTTACTTAAGAAGAGTTTCATATTACCTATTTGAACGTTTTGGAAAATTAAAACACAAAATGTAAATTTGTTTTCTCTAAATAACAGACCAATGAAATAGCTTTGTGTGGGAAACACGTTTAGCGTTACGTGTTGATAATTCTGTTTCCTCTGTCATTCAGTTCAAATAAAAGTTATTTATTTAGAACATTAAAATGACGAGTTTTACACTTTGTTATTGGTCACATTTAGTGATGACTGTTTTAGAATAAGTTTTGTAATCAGTGACAGGTGTGAGTGTTGTGCAATGGTTGCTTTCATCATCATCATCATCGTCGTCATATTCATCGTCGTCATCGTCATCATCGTCGTCATCATTATCGTCGTCATCATCATCATCGTCATCATTATCATCATCGTCATCGTCGTCATCATCATCATCATCGTCATCATCATCGTCATCATCATCATCGTCATCATCATTATCATCGTCATCGTCGTCATCATCATCGTCATCGTCATCATCGTCGTCATCATCATCGTCATCATTATCATCATCGTCATCGTCGTCATCATCATCGTCATCATCGTCATCATCATCGTCATCGTCGTCATCATTATCATCATCGTCATCGTCGTCATCGTCATCATCATCGTCATCATAATCGTCATCGTTGTCATCGTCGTCGTCGTCATCATCATCGTCATCGTCGTCATCATTATCATCATCGTCATCGTCATCATCATCATCGTCGTCATCATTATCATCATCATCATCATCATCGTTATCATCGTCATCATCATCATCGTCATCATTATCATCATCGTCATCGTCGTCATCATCATCATTATCGTCATCATCATCATTGTTGTTATCATCATCATCGCCATCGTCGTCATCATCATCATCTTCATCATTATTTTCCAATGCGCTCCCTAAAGAGTGTAGAGCACCACTACAGCTACCTCCTTTGCATGAAGCCTGCAAACGCATTGACAGCTGCAGTAGTTTATGTACCAACGTGTTTAACGTGATGGCGGCTTGCAACCCCATGCAGAATCATAATAGTCTAAAGTTTTTATTTTTTTTTTTAGACGTAAACGCTTATCTTACATGCTCTGTTTACTGTTGTCTTTGATTTGTCTTAAGTTTTTACCCCAGTGACTATATTTCCAAGATAAAATTAAACTGTTCAGGTGCTCCAAAATCTTTTTTTGTTGTTTTTGGTGATGGGTACTTAACAGCTGACAATTATTGCCTTTGCTCGTCCACCATCTTGGTCTACCCTGTTCAACCTAAAATTAGGTTATAGTTAGGGTATTTAATGTAACTTTATTTTTAGTTTTGTATTTAGCTAACTATTGTCTTTTGTAGTTGATGGTTTTATTTTATATTAGTATTTCTTCTTTTTAAGTATTGATTTTTGTTACTTCGTTGTCTTTCCTTGCACTATGAGTAGTCAATAATTTTGCTCCAAAATCTCCATCTATGTTTCTATTTATAGCATGGGCTTTAAAAGATTTTGTGTTCGACAGATCCATTTCATTGGCTGATGAAGACTACGAATCTCTTCTTAGAAACAAAAATGTACATAGACGCATAATTAAAAGCTTATTAATGAATATTAATAAATTTTAATGCAAAGAAAAGTCGTTAAGTTTACGTACAGCTATACTGAAGTACAAATACTAAATGGAAAAAAAAAATATCTTTCTTCAAATGCACAAAAAAATGTTATAATTATTTAAGTAAGAATTTTGTGAAAATATAATGTACACAGTTATATACACAGTTATATACACAGTTATATACACAGTTATATACACAGTTATATACACAGTTATATACACAGTTATATACACAGTTATATACACAGTTATATACACAGTTATATACAGAGTTATATACACAGTTATATACACAGTTATGTACACAGTTATGCACGCAGTTATGTACACAATTATGTACACAGTTATGTACACATTTATGTACACAGTTACTCCCACTGGTGTGTGTGTGTGTGTGTGTGTGTACATATATATATATATATATATATATATATATATATATATATATATATATATATATATATATATATATATATATATATATATATATAAACGCAATTTTGAGAAGTTGCTATGGTTGTATGCTCCTGGGTGAGCAAGGTTTATTGGGTACATTGTTGTGGCAAACGTGATTGCAATGTAAGTCGAGTTAAACGTTTGTAAGTTCCATGTGATGTTTGCACGAGCAGCTGAACTTTGATTGTTATGACATTATTGGCTAGAGTTAGCATGAGGTATGGAAGGTGAAAAGGTAACACGGTTGTCCAAAGGGAGTTGACAGACGTTGTAGAAGGGAACTAACAACTACTTATATCGATTGAACCGCTTATTTCCCCTGTGTGTAGAGACATAGACACAGCTGTTGGCTGCCGAGCTATGTATGGATACAGTACATGCCATCAGGGCGTCCGATTGTCTAAGCTTTAATAAGCTAAGTTAGTGCGCTTTTGTCTTGTGGCAAAATTTACCGGGTTCTAGGATCAAAATCTGGTAACTTCATGATCCAGTTTACCCAGTAGTAAATTGTTACCCGACGCGGCTGTAGACGTAGGAAAGCTAAAGGCAGCGAGGAAAGGAGCTGGTCAGATATTTCAGAAGAACTGTTTATAGATCTCATGAACCTTGAGCTAACTGTTGACTATATTAGAGTCTTTAATATGCAAGTCTGAAGGCGAATAAGAAGAAGAGGACTTGGTAATAAAAATGGGACCTAGTATAGTGAAGTTTCTAACGCTTCACCGCCCTACAAGAGAATCTGCAATGGGATTACTTTTACCGTTTTTAATATCAGGCCACAAATGAAAGTTAGTTAAAAAAGAAAAAAAAAAAAAAGAAGAGAGAAGTGAAATTCTATTCACCGCACAATGCAAAAAAAATAGGAAAATGTAATAAATAACACACTGTTCAATCAATCAATACCCTTTAGCTCCCCAAGGAGCGTAGGCCTTCAACAAACACGTGCCAAGTCTTCCTGTCCTGTGCCATCCGCTCAAGTTCTTTCCATGTTTTCCTCATCATTTTCACCTCTGTTTCCAGTTCTCTTCTCCATGTGTTTTTTGGTCTACCTCTGCTTCTCTTTCCCTGTAGATTCCAGAACAAGGACTGCCTTGTAATGCTATCAACAAGTTTCCTCAATGTGTGTCATATCCATCGCCAGCGTGTTCTTCTCAACTCTTGTTCCACTGGCACTTGTCTGGTTCTTATCTTCAATTCCACATTTGTGACTTTGTCATACCATTTCAGGCCTTCTATTCTATGCAAGCACCCATCTATAAAAGTCAGTAGCTTTTTGGTTGTTGTTTTTGTTGTTCTCCATGTCTCAGAGCCATACAATAGGACTGACTTGACATTTGAGTTGAAGATTCTTATTTTCGTGTTGGACTTGATTTCTCTTGATCTTCATATGTTTCCCAATGTAATGAAAGCTCCTCTTGCTTTTTGTATTCTTATTGTGATATCACTGTCTGTCCCTCCAACTTTGTCTATATTACTTCCAAGATATGTGTACTATTCTACATCTTTTAACGGTGTATCTTCAAGTTCAACCTTGTTATCATTTCTTGCATTTATTCTCATAAACTTTCTCTTTTCCCTGTGTTTTTTCTGGCCCACTTATTGTGACCTCTCATCGAGAATTTTTAGTTTCTCTTGCATCTGATTATGGTTATGGGACAGAAGAGCCAAGTTATCTGCAAAATCCAGATCATCACACTGTTTAGTCAGATTCCACTGGATTCCATTTCTGTTGTGTGATGATGTTTTCATGACCCAATCTATTTCTAGTAAGAAAAGAAATGGAGACAAGAGGCAAATCTGTCTCACTCCCGTTCTAATCCTAAACGGTTCTGTAAGTTGCCCTTCATGAAGAACTCTGCATGTCATGTCTTCATAGGTCTTCCTTATTAAGTTAATGATCTTCATGGGAACTCCATAATGCATCAACAATTTCCAAAGCTATTCTCTGTCTATACTATTACAAATGCCTTTTCATAGTCCACGAATCCGATGTAAAGCGGTGAATTCCATTCCAGACTTTGTTCAACTATTATTCTCATTGTGGCTATCTGGTCTGTACAGGATCTATTTTGTCGAAAACCTGCTTATTCATCTCTCAGTTGCTTGTCTATGGACTCTTTTAATCTCTCAATAATGATTCTGTTTAATACTTTTCCTGGCACGGATAGTAACATTATTCTTCTATAATTTCCCTTCTTAGTCAACTTGACCAGATAACCTTCCTTCCATTTTGCTGGTATTTCCTCTCTCTCCCAGACTTTGCCAAGTAGTTTGTATAATATCTCTGAAGAGGTATCAATATCTGTTTTGATGGCCTCTGCTGCAATCTGGACCAGCTGCTTTTCCATCTTTCAGAAGCTTTATGGCTTTCTTTATTTCTTCTCTACTTGGTCGTTCACAGCTGATTTATCTGCTGGCTGGATGTCTGGGGGATTAATTGGAGATGGTCTATTGAGAAGTTCCTCAAAATGTTATGTCCATCTCTTCATTTTTTCTTGTATATTACTAAACAATTTTGCATTCTTATCTTTTATGAGGCCATTTGCTTGCTTATATTTCCCTGTTAGCTTCTTTGTGTTGTTGTACAGATCCCTCATATTTCGTTTTGCTGCAGCTTCCTCTGCTTCTTTTGCCAAACCATCAATATATTTCATCTTGTCTCATTTGATGTTTCTACTTACTTCTTTGTTTGCTTCTATGCACACTTCATGAGCATTGACTTTGGAGCTTCTGGTTTTGCTTCTGTTTAAATCTGCTTTCTTGTTTTTCCTGTCTCCTATCTTACTAATTGATTCTGTTATTATCCATGCTCCTCGGCATCTCGTGGAAAGATAAAGTGACAAATGTCGAGGTGTTGTCACGTGCTGGCCTTCAAAGTATGTATACGCTGCTTAGACAGCGCAGACTTCGCTGGCTTGGCCATGTTCGCCGCATGGAAGATGGTCGCATCCCAAAAGATATCTTCTACGGACAATTAGCAGATGGCAAGAGAACAGTTGGGCGACCACAGCTGAGGTTCAAAGATGTGTGCAAGAGAGATATGAGGGCACTGGACATGGATCCAGCAACATGGGAGGATGAAGCTGCCGATCGCACTAAGTGGCGATGCTATTTACGGCACCACCTCAGATTGGGCAAAGAGGGGCTCACAGAAGAAGCAGAGGTGAGGAGAAAACGTCGAAAGGAGCACCAGGAAAATAAGCAGCTGAGGGCTGCCACCTCAGGGGCGCATTCCCATAGTCAGTTATAACTGAAGGGGCTATTATTATTATTATTATTATTATTATTATTATTATTATTATTATCCATGCTTTGTGCTGATGTTCTTTTTTTCTCAGTACTTCTTCACATGTCTCGTTTCATATATTTTTACTTGTTGCCAGATACTGTGATTGAAAATTTTTCTCTTATTTCCTGATTTCTTAGATATCCCACATTATACTGTTGTCTATAGCTATATGTTGTTGAAAATGTCTTGAGTTTTAATTTTGTTTTAGCCAACAGAAGATGGTGGTCTGATATAACATCTGCTCCTCTACATACTTTCACATCATGCAATGATGACCTAAACTTCTTACTTATGCATATGTGATAAATCTGATTCTCAGTTCTGTGGTCTAGTGATATCCATGTTGCTTTATGTATTCTTTTATGTGGAAATATGCTTCCTCCTATAGCTAGTTTATTTGAAGCACAGACGTTTGCTAATAGTTCCCCGTTCTCGTTCATCATACCTAATCCATGCTGTCCCATGATTTCTTCAAAGCCAGCGTTGTCTGTTCCTATTTTCGCATTTAGGTCCCCCATCAAAATTGTAATGTCCTTTCTTTTCGTGTTGTCTAAGACATTTTGTAGTCTTGTGTAAATGTCTTCTTTCACAGATTCTTCTTTATCGTTTGTTGGTGCATAACACTGTATGATGTTTATATTTACTTTCATTTTGGCTGATTTACACCTTGCTGTTATAATTCGGGGTCCCATTGCTTCCCATTCTCTAAGTGCCTTCTGTGCTTCCTTGGACAGCATTAGAGCCACCCCTTCACTGTGGTGGGCTCTTTCCTCCTCATGTACTGAGGACAACACCATTTCTCCTGTGATCAATCTCCTCTTCTCTATGCCTTTCCACCGTGTCTAGAGACCCAGGATATCAATCCTGTAATTTGTCGTTTCTGCTGCTACCTGTGCAGTTTTCTCTTGTTCACACAGAGTGCGAACATTCCAGGTGCCAATCCTGGAGATTTTCTAAGACGGAAAAAGGTTAGTCGGCAACCCAGACTCCTTTCGGCTTTCTCTAGGTTGCTTCATGCGCCTCCTTTCCAGAGGACCTTCTTCTGTCTTGTGCGGCTGAGTTGATTTATATTCTTTATTTGACTTGTACATATTTGTTGAAGATTTTGTGGTAAAAAGTTTTTTTACGGGATGGGGCAACGAGCTCCATGCCCAACCCTCCTTAGTCGCTTTTTACGACATGCCTGGTAGGATACAGTGTTACTATTTTGTGCTCCCCTTTCGGACCCCTGTAACACACGGGTGAACACACTGTTGGAACACGTTTATTCAAGCAGTGTCAGTTGTGATTGGGTACTTAGTTATAGTTGTCTCAGACACAAATGATAAAACCCAATTTTTCCTACTGAAAAAAATAGTCGCAAATTTAAAGTGAAATTTGACAAGTTGCGTAAATGCTGGCTGAATATCTAAAGAAAAATATGCCGAATTGAAATTATCAACACTTTTGTGGCCCATTGTGTTTTTACAACGTCTGTCACAACTCTGACGTTTTAACTATGAAATTCAATATGTTATGAAGATAAGCAACGTTTTATAAAACAAGTTAATTGTCGAATTCACTGTAATATATTTTTATTGCGCAGAGTTGACATTAGTGGAGGAAATGTTGTACTGTGTCCTTGCTTTCCCTACACGACATAAAATGATATCTTAAATATTATTAAAATAATGTAGTGGTCTTCTAGGTTGTACTGCTGTAATGCTGCACTTTTAAATGGATGTTTCAGAACTTGATTCTACAACCAAACGCTCTTTAAACACATTCTTTTTCGTTCCATCGTGATGTAATATTCTAATAGTTGTTATCACACGAAAGGAGCACACATGCCACACATTGACCAACCATTGAATATGCTAACAATGAAGCAAATAATAAAAAGCAAATGTGAAGAAGATATCTGAACACGTGGGCACAAGCTAAAACAGGAAGAAGACTCTTCATACACCTAACAACCACAAATGACGAGGATGCTGTGAACCATATTGAACGGAAATATAAAACCAAAATATTCAGATTGAGAGAGGCCACTCTAGACTAAATGGCCACAGAAACAGGATGTTCACATAATATAGCAACATGTAGACACTGCCCAAACCCGTTAGACACAGTATAACTTCATTTATTACTGTGCCATGCACTCCACGGAATGAGACAACTCCTCCTACCACACAACCTATCCATAGACAATAAACTTTATAGCGGCCCAAAACAGCTTAAACGAACTGCACAGTACCACGTCAAAGTCATCAAGAGCTGACGCACAAAGGACAGTGAATCAAAGTCAAGTCAAGTCAAGCCAAGTCGTATGGCAACATTTCTTGTGACACTAGAGTCCGAAGTATGACCATACACCATTCAGGATCAATTATAACACACCACAATCACTGACTGTGCACTCCAAACCAGAAAAGAGAACACATCTAACATACATTTCTAAAAAATATTTCTAAATACAACAAATAGTAAACGTATCTAAAATATATTTCCAAATATAACAAATATATATTTTCAAATGTTTCTCCCCAACTTTTATAGAAACAAGGTATTACTTTTTCCAGACAGCGCATTTTTTCTATCAATAGTTTTTACCATGTGAACATCATATGAACAGAATTGAAACAGAAAAACTGACTAATTTATTCTCATAAAGTGAATCTGATTAATGGGATAAAAAGTGGTACATATTCAGCCAAAAATATAATTAAAAACACAAAATCCATCGCGATGTTAATGTCCCTTTGTTTTCAAGTGACTATGGAAGTGGTCCCCTATGAGTCCTTCCACCATCAACTTTAATTAGTTCGCCAGTTATGAAGCCTGCTGCATCTGATGCCAAAAATGTCACAGCTTCAGCTACATCTTCCGCGACTCCAATTCTTCCCTGCAGTGATTGTTTATCCCTCTGACTCTTCAAAAGTTCTTTCATAATCTCTTCCGGGTTCTCATATTGACTTAAGATTAGCGTTGGAAACAACCCAGGGTTAACTGAATTCACGCGGATACCCTTCGATCCAAGATCTACAGCCAAACAACGGGTTAGATGATCAAGAGCTGCCTTAGATAATGAGTAGACCACCGCAATAGGGTTCGAAATAGATGAAGCCATAGATGAAATGTTGATGATATTGCCTTTAGTTTTTTCAAGATGTGGCACAGCTTGTTGTATGAGGAAAAACACAGCTTTCAAGTTGGTATCCATCACCGTGTTGTATGTTTCCTCAGTTTCGTTCAAAAATGGGTCAAGTGTACTAATCACCCCAGCGTTGGCCACAAGAATGTCCAAGCGCCCAAACTTCTGAACGGTCTGACTAACTGTCTGTTCCCGAACGCTCGGATTATTGAGGTTGCCTTGAACAGTGAGAAATCTGTCCTGGTGGCCACCACTTACATGTACAGCCTTGTCTAGCACAGACCTGAGTCTTTCCTGATCACGGCCACACAATGTAACGTTGGCACCTCTGGTAGCAAACGTGATGGCAATAGCTTCTCCCAACCCGGAGCTGGAACCTGTTACTATGACTACCTTATTATAAAACTGGGATGCCATCATAACTGTGTGTTATTACACCAAGTTCTGTGTAAAACTGATAAACTAGCGCTTCTGAATGAGTAACGTAACTCAGTTCAATCACAATGAATTTGGCTTTTATCTGTAATTAAATTTATACCTACTTGATATTTAAAAACGCATTGCCTGGAATGGATTTACAGTCGTGGATTGTAATTAGAATTGTGGACGAAATTACATTCCAACCTAGGGTATAATGTTCTAATTCTAGTTTACAATCGGGCATGTACTTTCCATGACCTATGATTAGCTGACACTGTATAATTTAAGCGGAGATAAAACATGTTCATACTTAGTCATTCAATCCTGTGCCAAAACATGTTTGTTTTTAATCAGCAGAAAATATACTGCGCAAATAGCGAATCAGCTTCTGCCCATGTCTTGACAAAAACGTAAAAAAATATTAATCTCGGATATACTTAATCAACGTGTGAATAAATAGAAAGATACTGGTCCAAATGAAACATTTCTCATATCTCGGAGATTTAATTAAAGAGAATGACGGATATGACAATAGGTTACTTCTCGTGAATTTTTTATCAGAAGACAAAGTGTCTTGTTCAACCCTTGATGTGTTATACTAGTAATTAGGATATATAGTGTTGTCACGGATTGCCTCCCCTGCTTTGCAGTAGTGGTCCAACAGTGACCAAAACTCAAGAGTATATAAACTGGGTCGTCAAAGGTGTTTACCTTCGCACAAGATTACTCTTGGCAGAGATGTAGATAGAAGTGTAATGACGCTTCTATCAGAAGGGAGTATTCACAAGATAATTCAGAAGTCAAGAACAATGCGGCAAAGGGCTGAGCAGTAGTAACTTATATCTGTCCGTCGCCTTTTGTGAAGTATTTAAGCAACGGTTTTTAGCCCGTTCAAGCCCCCAGTTGGTGTAATCCAACGAAATTCCTCTTATAAGTAATGGCTCTATAGATGTAAATGTATCTATGTACATATAAATGTATGTTTAAGGAACCTTGCTCAAATGTTCGCTTTCATACATATAAAAACTGAATCGACTATGATTGTTTAGTCTTAAAACAACATGTAACAAATTTAATAATGAATTAGTCTTTAACAGTTAAAATAAGGAGGGTGTTAAGGGGCAGAGAATTTACCCGAATTCTTGCTCGGTCTAGGGTTCATTGTTGTTAATAAAGATTTGATAATTCATGTATTTTGACTTGGTTTTCCTTACTTTTGATTTGGTTTGCAATGTCAAATATTATGGTAACCACCCTTCGTGTCTGAACCTTTCTCCTTTCAAAATATTCAAATACTGAATAACGTTGACAACTGCCGGAACGAACTTGTATTAACTGGAGAAACTTCTTGGCTTAGACGATATTGCAAAATTTTAATAAACAGTAAGTACATACTCTCAACATCACAATTACAATAATGGCATGTATGCTCCACCTCCATTTCAGTCTTGCTTTCTCTAAGTTCGACTTTCTTAAATTATATTCCTCAATTTCTTAATATACCTCTGTATAATTTCATTCATTTTTTTCCATATCATCGGGGTATTTAGCGTCCCGTTACAACAAATATTTTTCCATATCATCGGGGTATTTAGCGTCCCGTTACAACAAATATTTATATACCTTAATCCATTATGATCGGGGAAATTGCATCCCGGCATAGCAAATATTCATATATAATACCTCCATTATCATCGGGGAAATTGGCGTCCTGGTATAACAAATGTTCATTTTTATTAATCCATTACCTTCGGGGAATGTGGCGTCCCGGCATAACCAATGTTTATACATATTTCTTAGAACACATTTCTCTTCTCATGGGAATTATCATCCCGCATTAACTTCATTTTTAATCGTGGCACTGTATGCTGCTGTCACAGTGACTGTTAATTTATTTTACCATTCCGTTTCATATGTTATTACTTTTTAATGTTCGGGTTTCCTTGACATTTTGTATTTTCATATTCTACCTGCATTTTCCCCCTTCGCAGACTCACCCCGCGCTTTGTTTACGTTCTGGCCTTCAACGGTCAGATAACGTTACATCAGCGCACCTGGTGTTCGTTTGACCAGAGAAACATTTCTGTTACGCTTAAAGCGTTTGAACGAGCGAACGGGTTTCTGTGAAGAAACGGTCTTCTAGCGGGTGGTACCCTTTGAGGCATGGGTAACCGTTTCATCTTCGAAACAAGGGGGAGATAACAATCGCGGTCAGTCTCTGTGTTTTGCCCCTTAGACAAGTTAGAGCTCTCATAATATTATGCATTTCTCTACCTGAAGGAACTTTCTTGCGGTTGTTGACTTCTGATGTCTCTAAAATAACCTTTGTCTTACTCTGTATTACGCATTACGCCGATACATCTGTAGAATCAGGTCATGCAGGTGTCCTGGGTGGCGTTGTATGTAAACTATAAATCTGGTTAGTCTTAATAGACAAACACACTCGTAGAAATATTTCCTGGCCCGAGATGGACCATCATGAGATAAGGCAGACTTTAACACAGAACTAATGTTAAGGCCTATCTCTAGGCATTTTTCGGGGTGAGTTGACATGTCTCATTAATATATAAATATTATTGTTAGCTTTTTATATATCTGATAGGAATGTGACTTACTTCATTTTTGAGGATTTCTCCCGGTAAATTTAATTCAGTGATAATGTAGCGCTGTCTACGGCCTTAGTTAAGTGGTGCTTAAACTGTTACGGTTTATAATGGGAATTGATAAACTTACAATAACAGATACAAGGCGTAGAATCAGTTCATACAGTGCTTACCATTGGGTTAAGAGTCAGCAAAATTAACTGTCATTTCTGCAAGATAAGGTCAGAGGTGTGGATCATTCACTTAACACTGAATTATGGGAAAAAGTCACTTATTCCTTTTTGATAGATATCTCTAGTGGCAAGGGAGAATCATGATAAGCTTATTTGTGTAGCTAGACTCTAGTCTATAACTTTCACAGAAAGCAGTCACCAGGCATAGGTCTAGATATAATTATATCTTATGATTCAGCCACAGCTGTATTATTATAGCAGGATCATTGCATTTTTCTATGTATTCATTGGTGGGATGTTATATATTTTTCCCCCAAGGGGCATATGATTTAATGTTGTAATGTCACATGCTGTAATCTGTTCATGTAAATTCATTTAATGTTGTAAGATGATAGCATAACCATGCAGCTGCAACTACAAGGTTAGGTTTCCTGTATGTTTAGTTGGAAGAAGAGGAGTAGTTTTTGCTGTCAGAACATTTACTGACAGATACCTGGGTGTACAAATATATTAAGCCTATGTGGGCTCATGCTGAAAATTGATAGAGTGGAAGGAACAGGAGACTTATATGTTTAAAGATAGCCCTAAAGCTATCATAGCAATAATTACAATAAATTTAAATCCCATAGCGGAGCACAACTATTTTATCTAACATTAGTGTGATTTTATAGTTTGCTTAATATAAAGGGTGTCTCCTTTGGGTCTCAGTTTCAGGGATACCGGATTGCTAGAACAAGAATCCAGTCAGACGAAGAACGTCCCATTCTCTTCGATCTAGAGGGTTTCTGAGTAACACCTAGCATTCACGAGGCGTCAACTCCATAACCAGAAACAAAACCCCTTTTTTTTCGTCAACGCCATTCTCTATAAAGGGGAACAAAGCTCACGCAGTATGTAACGAGCCAACACTAAATCTGAAATCATTGGTTGCAGTAGTAGTCTCCTACTCGCCTATTGGATTACCAGTCAGAGCATAACGGCTCCCCGATATCAATCAGCAGTGTCTATAGCAGAATTTCGATTACCAAACCACAGTCAAACCAGCCCAAACCGGATTTAATGACAAGCAAGCAATAGCACCGGATAAGAGCGCCTGGGACTCTTTGTCCTCAAGTAACTTCGTCTGGTGTATTTCTGGGTTTATGTAGAACCTCGCATTTAGGAGCGGCCAGCCAAAGATAGACAGAGTTCCAGCCCCCTCACGCAATTAGGGGTCACCAACGTTTAGCCCTTAGAGGAAAGTTTTACAGGTTGATTCCATCCCCCATGGAGTATATATTTACGTAAAGACACTTTTCTGGAGCTAGCTTCTGGTCCCACGAAAGCGGACAAACTGACACTCAGTTTATTCATTTGGTAAACCGGAGGTAAATAGAGTCTTCTAGCCTACCTCGCGCAATTAGAGGTCACCAATGATAGCACCTACAGGAAAGTTTTACAGGTCAAGTCCATCACCCATGAAGTATATATTTACGTAAAGACACTTTCTGGAACTATTACATTTGGTCCCACAAAAGCGGACGGACTGACACTCAGTTTATTCATTTCTCTGTGTTCTACAGGTTTTATGACTGGTGGTGTGTGTTTGTGGGTGTGTATTTGCATATTTGTGGTTATTGATGATTATTGATGACTATTGATGATTATTGAGATTATTGATGATTTTTTGATGTAATTTATGCTGTGTATGATGAGATGCATTATTTTCATGCTTTTCTTCTTTAATAAAGTTTACACATTTATTAAGGCGCTGTTCACGACCCTTCCATCCATAATTAACTTGTTTTAGCTCTTTACTATAATCTCTATGTTTGATTAGAGAAAAGAGTGAGAGCAGGAGGTGCTTAGACAGTAAAAGTGAGTTGAGGCATGGAGAGAGAGATCATTTTGATAAATCTTCTTCCAGGTTGTCTCAAGTCCATCTCCTATTTACACCTTTCTGTGTGTGTAATCTATAACTCTGTCAGTCCACTATCCTTTGTCGATTTCACTACTATTGTCCAACTCGACAAATACTCTACCCTTTAACTCAACCACGACAGCTGCCTATAATTTAAAGCATCTATTGCTTATCATAATCTCCTGCATATGTCTTTAATAAATACTACAATGGCTGACACACAAGCCACATAGAGAAGCACAGCTCGTCGCTATGGCGTCTGTGGTGGAATACATTGATACAGCGATAAAATCCTCCATTATAAATATAAAAGTTAAAATAAAATGTCGGGATAAAATATAGTTAAGATACGCTGCTGCTTCTTCGCCCACGCCACAAGCGCATTTATTTTGGTAGACCGTACCATCGTTTTCTAGTGTCATTGAAAAAAAACTATTTATAACATGGGGACACGAAAGGCCTATTCGTTTAGACGGGGTAAGAAAAGGAGGGAAGAAAAAAATGATGCCGTCTGCACGCGTTTGAATCTAAGCCTAGCATACGCGCGAACTTGTAGTTAGTTGTTTGAAATACGATGTAAAAGTAAGAACATGTAGCCAATAAGGTCACGAAAACAGGCTTAGCTCTTATTTAGAATGACGTAATTCCCACGTACTACGGGAGAATCTCGTATTTAGCTTGAAATTAGTGCAAAAAGACATGAATAGGTTGGATAACATGGAAAAAATATGGAATTTCTTATTAATAGGTTTAGAATCACAAAAATTAGCTAGTTTAAGAGCTTATCTTTTCTTGATAAATAATATCCTTTCAAATAAAAGGACGGACAGATAACTCGGAAGTTATTGACAAAAGATTAATTTGTTCGAGGCAGACTAGCAAACAGATGTTAGTTTTGCATTCACTAAAGTTACATTTTGACGCATCCTTGAGACAAAGGCAGGAAAAGATTACATGTAAACAAGGGGGAGACAAGGCGGATAGAATCTAAAAATATCTTCGCAGTAGAAATCTAAGAATTGAGTGAGAGAAAATTTGAATAGTTTTTTTTAGTGTTAGGCCAAAACCAAGTCCATTTTTGGGAAAAGACAAGTTCGGACAGACCGACCGACAGAAATACACTACACATTGGACCAAATTTGGACCTTAGTGTAAAATTTTCAATTTAAAAAGATTGGCTTTCCAATTTGATTGGTCAACACAGTTAAGATTATTAGAAAATTGGACAGCTCGTTGCCATTTTGTTGAAGACTGTCCATACAAGCAGATCGTTGAGGCTAAGAAGTTTGTCGTCCATTGAATATATGTGCTAATAGTAGTGGGACGCCCTAGTCTAGCCAGCAGCTCAGCTGAGTTTGTGCTATTTCAACGTATCTGTGTGTTTTCATTTTGAATTGTGGTAAGACAGAAATTATTAACCTTTTTATTTAACAATTCTGAGTGAGTGATACTGCCATATTATGAAAAATGATTACGACAAGTGAGTACTTATTCTAGGTCCCCAGCCGACTGTTCCAGGGCTTAGAGGTTGAAATATAATAGGATAAACTATCAGAAAGGTAGAATACAGATGTTTCTTTTCAGGTGGTCAGGTGGAAACATATCACCCACCTTATTATATGGAAAAAAAGAGATTAATGAAAATATTTCAGATGCAGTGCAGTCTATAGAGGAGAGGAATGGGAAACTAGTGCTACTTGATAACAGCCTTGATGTAGATGTGCTGGGTCGGTCAGAGAGATCTGACCATGTCTTTTGTTTCAATGTATTATTGCTTGTAAACATGGTGGATTAGGTATTATGTTAAGACCTAGCCTAATTTTTGTGGTTTCAGAGTTTCTTGGTCTGGCACTGTGCTAGTGCCAGATATTCTGAAGAGTACAACATTGTATGAAATGAGATGCCTACCATACTACCTCTGCGCATGTGAGGAGTGGGCCTAAGGAACAACTTCCTTCAATCGTCACAGGCCAGATAAGTATTAAAGACATGGCCTGCTGAGATTCATCAACGAATATAATATAATAGAAACTCCATTGTGTATTAAGAAACTTTTCCACCATTAATCCTGTTCAAAGAGCTAATGAACACTGTTAAATAAAGACTGGGTATGATGCAAATACCCCGACCCGACATCCGGCACTAGTTCCTAAAGACTTTTAGTTTTAGTACCAATATTAGCAAATTTAAATTATGTATATGTACAAGTCTTTCATGTGTTTACTCGATTAAATGTACTTCTATTGAAATTGATTCATATTGATATAAAAGTCCTGACCATTAGAAAAATCTTGGTTCAGGACAAAATAAATTTGAAAAAATTGTAATTTCCAAATTTAAACACAGTGTTAATTGACTTGATTATAGAGATTAATATTAGTTATTATGTGTGTGTGTTTGTGTGTTTTATTACCAGCACACCACATTTCATTACCCTAGACATTAGACGTAGCTATCAGACATACTAGTCAAGAATAAGTCTGATTGAGGTCGTAGGTGGTAGTAGCAAGGTACTCTGTAAACTCACATAAACTCTTATCCTCAGGGACCTTCACAGCTGACCTCATTCAGTACACTAAGTAAACATAGCAACCATACTTAATAACATCAAAACCCACCACAGCGTCACACATCCAACTCTTCTTTTTACATCATTGCATAGCTACGCATCACATAGTAACTATATTCTTGTCTCTTGCATTCAGTTGAAGTACGACATGGTGTGACAAAAATCCGGTGTTATTAATACGTTGCCGCGATAAAAATCATACCAAGAAGTAACCTCAACAGAGGGAATGATGAATTTGCTGTAAATACAAGTTTTCGTCACGGAGACGTAGGTGAGGATTTATCAAAGTCCGTTGCTTTTGCATTTTTTACAAGAAAACTGAACTCTAGGTGAGTCCTGTTGCCGTGGTTTTCGTCACTTCTTGGTGATGAATGTACTTCTCTCACACGAGTAGCGTAGTAACTTCAGTACTTTGAACCGTCTGATAGCTTGTAACCACAAGTAGTCTTGTACCACGAACT
This sequence comes from Oreohelix idahoensis, assembly GCA_024509875.1. NCBI lineage: Eukaryota > Metazoa > Mollusca > Gastropoda > Stylommatophora > Oreohelicidae > Oreohelix > Oreohelix idahoensis. The sequence goes on from JAMPIV010016376.1 coordinate 111,998, forward strand.
TTGTTTAAACAAAATATAAAGCAAATGCCTCTGCTAAGTACATTTGTGGCAGCCAATTAGCAGGCGCATTCTCGCGGTGCACCCACCAATCTTAATCTCTCAGAAGAATTAAATTCTCGAGTACACAGTGTAGCCCAGGGAAGATGATTAAAAATCACCATATTCCTCTGGGTATTAACTGGGAAAATGTGTCTGGACGTCGCGAATAATAAGTTGCCTGAGTTACAATTAACAAAGTGCATTTCTCTCAAAAAATATTATACACTTTAGGCACATGTGATGTAATCACAAATTCGGAATCTGGGGTCACCTCTGCTGTCGGTTCTCCGCACGACTAGCTAGAACAAATCATCGGCGCTTGCTGTAGTGGTTTATGAGTATACTAGTTTCATATGTTGAGGTTGCCAGCCTCATATATATACCTGTCACAAAAAGTAGGGGATATTGAATTTTAAAGTTATCCAAAGACAATATATTTCAAATTATTTCATTTATTCCTTCGTACAAGTAAACTTGAGCATCATAACAAGACAGTTGCGGTATAAGAAGTGTTATGGTTTTACTCATATGATTTTAGTCGCAATGGCAACCAAGGCGGGGTAGGTACTTCATTTTCACAAAAATATTCCAATATTTCTAAAAACGTGTAGGGCCCCCGTTTGCCGCTAAACATGCATTGCAACGACGTCTCATACTGCAAATAAGCCTTCTGATGTTGTCTTGAGGAATTCTCTGCCACTCCTGCTGAAGGGCCTGGGCTAACTGCTGAAGAGTCTGTGGAGCGGCTGGACGTTGTTGGACGCGTCTCTTCACAAATGCTCAATAGGAGACAGGTCGGGGGACATCGGCGGCCACGGTAACGTTCGGATATGCTGCATCTGAAGGTGATCTTGGACGACGCGAGCAGGGTGAGGACGTGCATTGTCATCCTGGAAGATGAAATCTGGTCCGTGCAGTTGAGCAAATGGCACAACGATAGGCTCGATGATGTTGTCACGGTAGTAGAGCCCTGTGATATTGACCTGGCATATGTGAAGGTCGGTCCTGTCATTCATACAGATGCCTACCCACACCATTACACTGCCACCTCCATAACGGTTGTGTGCAACAGTTGCAGGAGGCTGGTAACGGTCACCTCGCCGTCGCCAGACACGTATTCGACGATCATGAAAATCCAAAACGAAACCGGACTCATCAGAAAACCTCACTGATGCCCACTGTTGATTGGTCCACCGATGATAACGTTGGCACCAATCTATTCTTGCTCACCTGTGTTGCGGTGACATGGGCAAAGCTACAAACGGTCTGCGTGAGGCCAGTTGCACTTGGTGCAAACGGTTTTGTACTTTCTGAGTTGAGACCTGGACCCCAGTGGTCTGTTGAAGGTGTTGCTGAAGTTGAGTAGCATTTAGAGTCCGAGTTCTGAGGGCCTGAGTAACAAGAAGTTGATCTTGGCGGCATGTAGTTACTCTTGGACGGCCAGTCCGAGGCAGATCAGCCACTGTGCGGAAATTTTGATACCTGTTCCACAGTCTGCTGACAACTGACTGTGAAACATTGAGGTTCCGAGCAACATCCACTTGCCGGCTTCCGGTTTGCAACATGCCTATGCCTATCCATCTCTGCTGTTCTGTCAAACGTTCCATGACGAAGAAAAGAAATTGTATCTGTTGCAGAGTCTTTTTATACTGGTCCATGGTGAGTAGTGTTCATCAAACCCGAGATACACGCATTTTTGTGAAAAAGAATAATGTGTGAACTTTACGGATGGGCCCCACCTCTGTTCTTTTGATTGGCTTACACATCACGAGTCACCAGGTCAACATGATATTGCACGTGAGAGTGGAGAAGAGCGTGCTCGATATGTCCATACAACCATTAAAATACGAAATCCACTCTTTTGTAAAATAATACATATCATCTTAAAATATCCCCTACTTTTTGTGACAGGTATATAAAACCACTTAGCAAGAAACATGTTAATTCACATTTGTAAAATAATTGTTACACTTACCTCAACGTTTTGGGAATACACAATCTCCTCGCGCAAGTTAAGATGGCACGAGCAATTTAGGTTATATGCTCTCGAATCACTTGGTCTTGGAATTTTGAATCCCTTGTATGACGGGTAAATGTGCGAAACACTTGGCTTAGGAAACTAGGAATTGCTCTTCGACGGGTGTTCTTCGATACACTTTGTCTGGGAAAGTTTCTCTTATGACAGGTGATCCAATTCTTTAGGGTTCCAGTCTGGGTATTTAAAGTCCTGGTCCCTTAAGTTTGCTGTCTCTATATTTATAACGATGGGCTTACTTTTTTAAGGTTTTAAGTCTCCCACATACTTTGATCTGTCAATTTTGGTATGGAATTTTAGGTCCGATCCTTCTCTTTTTGGCTTTTTGGGAGTTGCTCGTTTGAAGCTGCGAAGCTGTCTGAGCTGTGTCTCTGAGTTTGCTAGATTATATTTCCCACTTTACTGTTCATATCACAGATTGTACTTCCGCCGAAATTTCCAATGAAATTCAATGTTTATTCTGGCTCTCATTTAAATCCAGTCGTAAGCTCTTTTTCACGATGTGGGTTGGGGTGATTTAATTTCAAAATATCCCTCACGTGTTTTAAAGTATTACATTTAATATTCCATCGCGTGACCTCTATCTAATAATTCGTAAGACTTCCGATTGCACTCAAAAAAATACGTGACTAATTTCCAGCCCAGATGCTACCTATCGCTAATATTGTCTGTCCAGACAGATTCTCGGTAACAATCTTACACCGGGATGGTCCCATGAAACGATTTACCTCATTATCGCCCGTGTTATCGTGCCTTCTTCAGACAGTCAAACAAAAGGGTCGCTGGCCGCTCAGACAAACAATATGATTGTCAAACGGGGATCGTCTTTTATCAAAATTTTGCCAGGCGACTCAAAGAGACAACCGTATTACCGCTGACCGGTTCAATAAACGTGGTATTATCACGAGTCCTGGCGTAACGTAAACAGTCTAAAAGTGGTCACAGAAAGAATGTAGGGCGTAAAATAGGCCAAATAATAGGATGCTGAATGAAAAAAATCAAGAAATGAAGAGATACTGCCGGAGTGAATAAGAGTTATAAAACAAGCATTACTGATTTCGTCACAAGTGTAGTAAATTCATAATAATAATTTCGGTTTCTGATATCTAAACATGGTATCATCTCCCCACTCCACTCAGTCTTAATAGAGTAAATGTAACTGTAACATTGTTTGAATGTAAGTGCATGTGCCTCCTCCCCTGTCCTAAGGGAAAAAAAACAGATACAATAAAAAAAAAAATGTTAAAAAAAATCAAACAAACAAAAAGTCTGTCACATTTGCGATGTTTTTAACTAGGCGGACAATGGTGGGAAAGCCAGGGTGGTGTCCGGAATGACACCCAATCCACCTGTTGCATTCCATTCTTTTATATTGGTATTTGAAAGTGATGACAATATTGGTCAAGTAACATCTAGGGAAACAACGATTCATAAGTCCAATGGAAACGACAACAGCAACTCGTTTAATAACTGTAGCTCACTTTTGCTGACGATTCTTCATAATTTATTCACATATTCCACAACAGTCAGCTCCACATAAGTGTACTGATTCATGATTATAATTTGCAAACAGGCCAACTACACTGGGCCATCAAAGTTCATGAAGTAACGGATAAATTGTGCCGTCTGTATAGTCTAAGTCCGCGAATTAATTCTTAAGAACACCATCGTAAGTTATCAGGCTATAAGCAATTGCATACTTTCCTGTAGGCACATACACATCTCTGGCACTCATATAATGGAATATCTTCTATTTATGTAGATACCTCAGCGGACATGAAAAACATCGGCCAGAGCTCACACAAACGCAGCCAATCAGGCTGGAGACACTGCCAAAAGATAACTGTCGTTACTCTGCACGCGCTTCTATGTAATTATTTTATTTGACGTCATTTCAATCTAGCGACGTTCTCGTTGAGCACCACGATGGTTCATAATCATGAACACATTGCAGTTCGCAAAAAGTGGTGCAACACCACCAATAATCTGCTACCATCAATGCGATCACTCCATTAGATTACTTCTTATCGTCACGCCATCACTAATCCTTAAATATTAACTTTAGTTCTTGTTATGGGAGCCGCGCTGGTGTTATGGTTACCACACTGCACTGGCGATCGGGGGAACCAGGTTCAAGCCCGGGCGAAGACATTTGAGTGAGTGTCGTCGACCGGGACTTGGACTGGATTAATTCGAGCCCTGGGCGAGGACATTTTAAAGAGTGTCGTCGACCAGGGACTGGCGGCTCCTGAGCAGACCCAGCTCTAAATAGTACGCTCCAAAGACGGCGAGTATCTGCCTGAATGGCAAGTGGACACCTGTCAGTGTACAGGGAAAAAGGGATACTCACGTAAAGATCAGTCTCAGGTTAGATATACTAACTGGAGTTTCTCGCCTGAGTAATAACGGGCGTACATTAAAAAAAAATTATGGAAAAAAAAGGTTCTTCTTATATACTGTTCTACTTTACTTTGCAACTCCCCAGGTCTGTCTTGCCAACACCTGTTCCACAGTTATGGATGAACTACATGCCTGTAAAAAATCTAAAATTGGTTTTTCTCTTAGAAGTGCGAGGTTCGATTCCCAGATGAGGGAATATAATTTATGGAATTTTATTTCATAATCAGTAGTCCTAATCATGTCATACCCCCCCCCCCCCCCCCCTTCCCCGTCTCCTTGGTAGTGAGATCGGATGCCCAGCCTTCTCGGATAAGGGCCAAAAAATGGGAGGTCCCGTGTGCAAGTCGTGCACGTTAAAAATCCCACGGCAGTTGGACATCGTAAAGAGTAGGCTGTAAGGCCGCTGCCTTGGCTAAATCTAAAAATTAGAAAACTTACCCACTATAAAAAATATGTATAGAATGTATGATTCCTATATACAGACATTAAGATTCTCGCCGGTGCTGCGGAGTTCGTACACTGTGCTGAGTTTTCTCCTTGTGTGATCTAAGGGAGGAGATCGGAGCATTGATGGAGTAGTCCGGGTGCAATGAAGATAGTCCTTAAAACCAAAATTTATAAAAAGAACTTAAATATACGCGTCTGTGACGTGTAATGGAAAAACAGTCTACAGTAATATGACAGCCTATTGTAACCTAATAGCTGCTCTGGCTGTGATTTGCTAGCTAAAACACATGCATTATACTGTCTGTCTTCACTTACACAGTTACTCTTTCGTCACGCCTCTTTTCTTTTAACACGAGCTAACACAGTGTTTACAAACTTCGTGACCTGTCAGTCATAACAGGAAAGTAAATCAGGTTTGTTTACCTCGTCCACTTACGCGAGCTTCATCTGTCAATCATAATACCTCTCAGACAGACAGCACGAGGGAGAGACGAAACACAGACTCTTTTGAAGTTTTTACACAGGGAAAATGGAATCCCCTGTGCTCTTTGATCTCGAGACACGGGCATTTTAAAGAGTAACCCGTTAGCCGTAAGTAAAGCATCTGATGTAGGTCAACAGCGCCATACGAGAGATTCTGGTAGCCGAATCGTAAGCTTTCATCTTGAGCGTTAGTTTCTGAAATCTTCGTTCTCACAGTAGCATGAAATTAATAACATTGGCGATCAGAGCAATTTAATGATATATATACTGATGTTTTCTTTACCCAACTATCAGAAGTCAATCAGAATTTTGAATATTCTAGCGCGCAGTCCTAGAACTCAATTTTTGTGGATATGGTGTATTAGTGTACGTGGAGAATTTCATTCTGTATTTTCTGGTGAAAGGATAATAGTGCTAATGATTAAAAAAGAATAACTTTTAACATTTATTCTTCACTTAGATTTTTCTCGTTAATGAAATAAAGTACGGCGTAGCGATTTCATACCAGATATTCAAAGAAAATGTTAAATCACGCCACGCGCTACCCACATACCTTAGACGGTAATTAGGTTAACAGTGTAGGCAGACGCGACACTTAATCTCTACAGGAGAGAGATTAACCCGACGGTTTAGCTGACCGGACTTATAGGCATTAAAGCGACTGATAGTGGGAGTATAGAAATACACGTTATATTTCATTGTGTATATTTGTTATTGTATTGTCTATTATTTTAATACCATACGACAAAACTAACAGACGCCGACAATTTAATAGCTATTTAATGACAGGCGATAATTGTTTAGGGAGCGTGTATGGAGAAATTAAAAAATAATTAACAGTGTACACTGACCGCCGGCGCGAGCAGGGGCAGGCGAGTTAACATAACCTTTCCTAACGGTAAATTTACCATTGGGGAGTCTTTCACGTGCGAATCCAGAAACCTGATTTATGCTATCATCTGCAAGAGGTGTGACATGACCTATATTGGTGAAACTGGCAGACGTCTGGCAGACAGGTTTCGTGAGCACTTGAATGACATCTATCATGACAAACATCTACCGGTGGCACTTCACTTCAATAGCACTGACCATTCAGGTAACTCTGACATTCATGTCACTGCCCTCCTGTCATATGCCGGCGACGACCGAACTCAATTCTCGTTGGAGAATCGTCTCATTTTTCAAATGGGCGTTTTATCTCCTGCTGGCTTGAATATCCAGCATCATTTTGCATAATTATGGTTGCTTCTGTCTCTGTTTCATACTTTATTTCTTCTGTCGTCATTTTCCTTTCTATCCTTGTTTTTGCTTTGGTTCGTTTCGTTTCCTCAATTATCTTTTCTCAGCCGTCACTAGCTCACACGTCACTTCCTCGTGACGCCTCATTTTTTCAGCCATCTTGAATGTTTCTTTCTGGGATCCAGCTAAGTGATTTTTTACTTGTTTTAATAGTGTTGTTCATTTCTGTCTTTGCTTCGTCGATTATTTACTTTCCTGTTTCGACATGTCTTTCTGGTTTTACGATTTTCTTGCGTTATTACTGTTATCGTTTCGCTCATCACCGTCATTTCATCTGCTTGTATCGCTCATTTGGCGATTTCTTCATCATCATTGATTTTTGTAGCACCTATATGTAGTTCTTGTTCTTTTCACCTGTTCGTAACTGTGGCTGACGAAGGGTAAAACCCGAAACGTCCCTTGTTCCATGTGTACCGTTTACTTGTAAAACTGATTTAATACCATATTATTTTTTATATTTATTAACTTAACTCAGCCCGACCGACTCAGCCGCCAGCGACGTCTGCTAGCATGTAGGCGTAAGGAAACATTGTGTGCCTTTTAAACCTAGTCAGGACTGACAGAGTGGAGAAGAGATCGTCTTGTCCCCGTCTGTGTTTATATATAGTAGTAGCATTTTTTCCATAAATGTTTTTTTGTATTCTTCTCAGATATGATCACAAGAGCGTCCAGTCGTCTCCTTCTGTTTGTTACATTTCTCCTGTACTTGGCTTGTGCGTTACCGATTTCATTTAGAAACGTTCACTCGCCAAATGGTATTTGAGAGCAATACAATTTAACCACTGGACTTACCAAATCCAGATTTATATTTTTACCAGCCACAGTGGTACATATAACATTATTTTCGTTCCCGACTCCTGACAGTCGTAATTCCAGTGGAGTATCTCCCTAGATACATACGCTGTGTAGAATCGGCGCTCTAACACAGCGTTGGCCGATAGAAGAACCATCATCATCACATGTAAAAGGGTGAACCTCAAGAACTCTCACAGTTTTAACTATTTGTAGTAACACTTATATCCAGGAGAAGTACCATATTAGGCGTTCACCTCACTAGGTAGTTCTGGAGATGAACTGGAGCCAATTTGGATCTGCGACAATTTGGGTAACAGAATATTAAGTGAAATAGATAATATATTCCTGGACTAATTCTATTACCAAGGGATATTACAGACCTACCATTCCAGGCAATTAGGTAAGAATGTGAGAGTGGTCACTGTTTGAGAGAGTGTGTGAGTATTTTCCTTGTTTGCTGGAAACTATCCATATATCTGAGTTGTCTAAATTTTGTTTACTTTACTGGGTCTCATAGAGTACCAATACTGTTCATTCTGTAACAGAGTGCTAACCTTCAACCTTTGGGTTAATAATGTTGAGTATTTTTTCTCCATTCGGGGAGGGTGCACTTTTTCTGCTTTATTTCGTGTGCATGTAAATGACTCTTTGATCTTTTCCTTTAGATATTTTGATGTTGTCGAGTTTAATAGTAATAAACTATAAAGAAATTTACCTTTGTGGGTTGGTCAGACCCATACCCATTTATCCGTAGTTTTTTTCACGTTTGTGTGTCTTGTTGTCACATAGCTGTGTGTGTGTAGAGTAACTTATCCATTCTTGATAGGGAGACAAAGGCTGTCTGATAATAAAGTACAGTCGTACGGATAGGCTGGATGAAATAACCTAATCACTCCAGAGACATATCTTTCCCTCAATCTACCACCTGTAAAATCATTTTTTCTATACCTTTTCTCGCGTATCTGTCGACATCCAATCTACTTAGAGGGGACAAATAAAACAATTAACCTTCCGTACGACAGCGTCCTACATTTTAAGATAATGTTAATTTTTCCCACCTCTACTGTCCAAGGGAATTAATCAAGCCACAACAAATATCAATGAATATAAGCAGTCAAATGACATTTCACTAATGCTATTTCCAATAACTATTTTTTAATGAAAGGTAATAAGTATATAATTACCTGTTTTCAGGTGTGATTTAAAAAAAAAATCACGCAAATGACTCTTACGTTCATTCTCGTGTGAGGTCATCATTCATCACCTTTACACGCCACAAGGATCGTAGGCCTTCAAAAAAACGTGTGCGATGTCTTCCTGTCCGTGCTATCAACCCAAGGTATTCCATGTCTTCTTCGTCCATTTCATATCTGTATCCAGATCTGTTCTTCATGTGAATGTGGTCTTCTTCTACCATGTGGGTTCTTCTTCTTCTTCTTCCGTCCTTAGCCAAAGACCGACCAAGCAGTCAGAGGCCATCACGCCTTGTGGCGTCTTAAGGCTTGGCTTGTGGGTTGGCTTGCCTTAAAACTACAATAATGTTATGAAATGACCGATTTGCACTCTCTAGCAAAATAACACTTGCATTTTATTTCATAATTGATATAAAAAACAAAAATGAAGCGACTGGAGACGCACTTGAAGCATAACCTAACATCAGCAACTTGATTCGGTTGTTACAATTATTGATTACAAAATATCGAAATCTACAATAAATTTCTACTTTACAAACGGTGCAAATGTATTTACGTTTAATTTGTTACTACCACATTGTATGCAATCCAGTTTAGCATCCCTGTCTGCTGGATCATTTTCATGCGTACTGACATGTGATAGTGTCCGTGTTAATGTGACACTGTTTATTGTTTTAAATAGTTTTGTGTTTTTCTGCAGATTTTCATCTACAATAAATTGCTGCACAAGTTTCAATTCCTGATGGGAGGTTGCGAAAAAGTGAGTGGTGGGTCTTTTGTAGCTTTTCTATAGCCTTCAGTAGTGTTACTAATTCTGCGGTAGCGACGTATGTATTCGCTAAGACATTATGTTCTTTTTTTTGTTACATTTCCATTTACATTGTGTCAGAGTATTCCCCTACACACGCTGATATTCTAGTTGCGGGTTATTCAAGAGTGTAGGAGTGCAGTATTCACTATACTAATAAACAGTAACACTTTGAGGATTTTACTTCTTTTTGACAAATTCAGACAGACAGATTAAAAGACAAGCAGACAGACAGACAGACAGACAGACAGACAGACAGACAGACAGACAGACAGACAGACAGACAGACAGACAGACAGACAGACAGACAGATAGATAGATAGATAGATAGATAGATAGATAGATAGATAGATAGATAGATAGATAGATAGATAGATAGATAGATAGATAGATAGATAGATAGATAGATAGATAGATAGATAGATAGAACGATCGAACGAACTTTTTTTCCAAATGGTTAAGAATTGGAGTTGCAGGCCCGTCTGACATTCTGCCCTTCCTCTCTCTCTCTCTCATCATGTATACTGTATCCTTTCATCCTCACATTTACTTTAAGCATTATTAAGGCATTTATCATTATAAAAGTAATATAACATCATACATTTGCAATAATCATCATAATTAAAGTATGTTTTTAAAATAAAATAAAGAAAGAAAAATGAAAAATAGAGAATTACAAAAAAAAAAATAATTAAAAAATTAATGAATATGAAAAAAATAATAATAATAAATAATAAAAAATAAAAAAACTAACAAACAACAAACAACAAGACTGATAAAAATCGAATTCCTCATTGATAAAAACCTCCTTTTTCCAATTAATGATGTCCACCAGTTGATAAAGTCTCTTTTAGTTGATAACTCTATTTTCTTTGCTCATCAGTTGATAAATATAAGCTCACTAGAACATCACCAGAGCTACATGCTGTGTTGTTGTGTTGCTTGTGGTTTGAGTATGGAATGTCAACTCGACCTACGCAGTGGTGTGTAGACATGGATTGTGAGTATAATACGCGAATGATAAGAAGAGTTCGTGGTGTTGACAAATGGTCTCTTTCTCACACTCATGTATGGCTGGAAGTCATCGACACCAACGACTGTGTACCTTTGCTACAGTTTAATTGGACGTACACACTCGACAGCACGAATAGTGACAAATCACAGGTTGGCATAATACATCATGGTACAGTGGATAAATGGTCTTGCAATGATACATGGGCACTCATGTAGAATAATAGCCTAATGGACTGTCAGTAGACAAGCACTCAGTATTGCCCATATATATATATATATCATCTGAGTTTACTGACAAAGCACGTCAGATTATAAACAATATTCAAGATGGCTTCTAGACCTAACCTCGTCTAGCGAAGATTCCTTACAATAATGTTCAGCACATATTTTCCACATAATCATGTTGAACCGCTGGTAATGGGTTCTCATGTGTAGCAGTGATCTCTGGACTCATCAAGCGATAATACGGGCATCCCTTTCTCTTCTTGAAAGTCACAAAATATTTGGATACAAGATGGCTTCTCTCGTGAGCTGTCACTCACGTTTGGATACAGATAATGAATCTGTATTAAAGTTAGTCATTCATTAAATGTTCTCATAGCTCTGTAGATTCTATCATGATACAATTGACTTCATCATACAAGATATAGTGCTGCTAGGAATGAATGTCGTTTTCATCTAGATAAATATTTCCTCAGACGTACAAATCGTGTCTATCGAGAAACGGTGGCTTAGCCAGAGTTCATAAGGAGAATCTTTTGTTACCTTGGTATCAGAAATATGATTCTGCCATTCCTTGGCAATAAGAATAAACACTGGGGTAAAGCATACACGATAGGTCTAGACGACTATCACTTTCCCCACAAATACTGAGATCACTTTTTCCGGCGACAAGCCGCTACACAAAAATCACAGCCCCATCAGGACGAAGCCAAATCACACCTCTCTCTAGCGACACATCCGCCGAACAGCCCTTTGACCTTTCTAACGACAAAAGACCATATAGTTCGACTTAGATATGTAAAGATATACAGATATAAGACAGACTCGTCCTACCCAGACAAACAATACACATAAATTCAGGCCATAGATACACTGAAGCAAGAACAACCTATTTCTACCCAAACAAAGAATAAATCGCAGTAAAACTGGATTCATCCGCGGAGTTCGATCGAAAGTGACGACACTCCTTTCAAGGGAAGTAACTCAATAATGACTTTTCCTTAAGCACTAAAAAGTATCTATTTTGTTTACAAAATATTTGCGAACATAACAAGCATACAAATGTATTATTATTGTAAGATATCAAAGACTGCACGTAACAGTCTTACCACACCTCCCGGGAAAAAAAAATGGAACATTTTTTTTTTTTTTTTGAAATACATCTAGGAGCAACGTACAATAGGCTCACAACGCATGAATAATGCGCAGATGAAAATATCAGGAATAAATACAACGCCTAATATGAGGCTAAGTCGACTTATGGAGCGACTGGTGAGAATGTATCTCATAAACTGAGAGAAATTATTTCTCTACAAGTAAATTTTTCCAGGAAGGTGTCATCAAAGTATAATACAATTCTGGCAATTACACAATGCCTAAAAAATTTCATACCATAATTTCGTATTAGATATTTTAAATTTATGATTTATAAGACAAATCATCAAAGAATTAGCGGTGAATCAAACTAAGTGAACCGCTAAGTATTTATACAATCAACATATCATACAAAGGACAGACATAAGTCTGGAAGTGTATCAGGAAATCTTGGACTCATGTTGAGATCTACCGTCTTAACGAGATCTATCAAAATTATGATCTCTGTTGAGACCATTGCTCCTGTTTACACTCCATTTACCATAGTTATGAAAAGTTGTGTTAATACCCTTATGATCAGTAGGACTTTGTTGTCCACAAAAATAATTATTATGAGATTGGTAACCTCTATTGAAGTTCCTATTGTTACTGGGACCAAAAAATTGAGCATCATCAAATTTCTTCCAGTTCTTTGAAAAAGAACCATTACGTGAAAAAGGAAGATTAACACGTGATGAACGCCCTTGGCGCTGTTCATAACTACGCCTATCTTTTCTAGCACAATTTTTGTTATTTTTGCCTGTGGCAATGTGATTAACAGATGAATCGTACTGCTTGGGCTGAGTACGATGCATACTAGTAGTTTTGTTCTCTTTTACCACTCTATCAGAACTTCGAAAAGTTGATGCACGGTTTTCATGAGGAATCTTGTCATGACCTTTATCCAAGTCCTGACCGTGATCCAAACCTAATTTACTTTTGTTGACCTCACGCCAACTCCCATTAGAGGCAGTATTGTTATTTCGTGGGAAACCATATTTTCCACGAAAGGATTTGCTTGCATTGAGTGCATGGGGCTGACTCTTTGCATTAGCAACATGTTGACCATCATGTTTATGTTTAAATCTATCCACCTTGGTAGTAGATAACATTTTATTGTTCAACACAATATCCAATAACCCATCAATTCTGTTGCGAAGTTTTGCAATTTCTACCTCTGAGATAGCTTTTTGCTTAGCAAGGGCTTTATGCATTTTCTCGTTGGTTCTAACTTCCCAGTTATAATCTAACTTTGTAACATGTAACTGAGATACTAGAGTTTTCTCTCTAGAAATACTATCTTTAAGATCGTTACTCAACTTTTCCTTCTGAGATGTGGTTTCTAAAACCTTAGCTTTCTCTTGAACAAGTTCAAGTTTCAGTGCTTCTATAGCACTATGATGACTATAAGTTCATCAATCTTTTCAGAAACAACCATATCCTTCTCATTCACTACCTTTATTTCTTTCTGTTCCATAGACGACATCTTCTCCTCATGCAAGTTCATATTTGCTTTCCTTTCTTCAGCTTCTAATTCCTGTTTCTTCATTTCCACTAACTCTGACTTCAACTTCTCATTCTCTAATTTCAAATTTCGAATCAGAGTTTCAAATGTATCATTATTTTTCATCAACTCAACCTTTGATTTCTCATTGTCCATTTTAACCTGTTCTAGCTCACTAACAAGAGCTTGTTCTTTATCAAGAAGATTGTTCTTCATTGAACTCATCTCATCTTGCAGCTCCTTTTTCTCCATAAGTAATTTTCCAATATTTTTTTGTTTTTCTTCAGTCACTTTCTCCTGTTGACACAGAACCTTTCTGAGTTCTTGATTACCCCAATCAAGCTCTGCTACTCTTTTATCCAGAACTTTCATTTTCTGCTCCATAGTGATTTGCTTAGTAATCTTTTCTTTCAAAAGAGTTACCTCAGATTCCAGGCTCTGAATTTGAGCCACATGTATATTGCAATCATCGTTACTCTCTTCTCCAATATCTATGTTCATTAATGAGGTCACCTCATTATTAACCAACTCATTTCTCTCTCTGTCAAGTTTATTTTGTATTAATTGTCTTAATGAGGTAACTTCATCTTCTAACTCTTTTTTTCTGTCTAAGAGAGAATTCACCAAATTTCCTATTATCCGCTATCAATTCCGTCACTTTACTCTTCAATGTAGCATTTTCATCATTCATTTCTGATAACTTATCAGTAAGAGCTTTCTTATCACTTTGAAGCTCATTTATCGTTTTTTTCAGAGTCTGCAACTCAACACTGGACATCATTAAATGATAAAAGCCTCCTTTTTCCAATTAATGATGTCCACCAGTTGATAAAGTCTCTTTTAGTTGATAACTCTATTTTCTTTGCTCATCAGTTGATAAATATAAGCTCACTAGAACATCACCAGAGCTACATGCTGTGTTGTTGTGTTGCTTGTGGTTTGAGTATGGAATGTCAACTCGACCTACGCAGTGGTGTGTAGACATGGATTGTGAGTATAATACGCGAATGATAAGAAGAGTTCGTGGTGTTGACAAATGGTCTCTTTCTCACACTCATGTATGGCTGGAAGTCATCGACACCAACGACTGTGTACCTTTGCTACAGTTTAATTGGACGTACACACTCGACAGCACGAATAGTGACAAATCACAGGTTGGCATAATACATCATGGTACAGTGGATAAATGGTCTTGCAATGATACATGGGCACTCATGTAGAATAATAGCCTAATGGACTGTCAGTAGACAAGCACTCAGTATTGCCCATATATATATATATATATATATATATATATATATATATATATATATATATATATATATATATATATATATATATATATATATATATATATATCATCTGAATTTACTGACAAAGCACGTCAGATTATAAACAATATTCAAGATGGCTTCTAGACCTAACCTCGTCTAGCGAAGATTCCTTACAATAATGTTCAGCACATATTTTCCACATAATCATGTTGAACCGCTGGTAATGGGTTCTCATGTGTAGCAGTGATCTCTGGACTCATCAAGCGATAATACGGGGCATCCCTTTCTCTTCTTGAAAGTCACAAAATATTTGGATACAAGATGGCTTCTCTCGTGAGCTGTCACTCACGTTTGGATACAGATAATGAATCTGTATTAAAGTTAGTCATTCATTAAATGTTCTCATAGCTCTGTAGATTCTATCATGATACAATTGACTTCATCATACAAGATATAGTGCTGCTAGGAATGAATGTCGTTTTCATCTAGATAAATATTTCCTCAGACGTACAAATCGTGTCTATCGAGAAACGGTGGCTTAGCCAGAGTTCATAAGGAGAATCTTTTGTTACCTTGGTATCAGAAATATGATTCTGCCATTCCTTGGCAATAAGAATAAACACTGGGGTAAAGCATACACGATAGGTCTAGACGACTATCACTTTCCCCACAAATACTGAGATCACTTTTTCCGGCGACAAGCCGCTACACAAAAATCACAGCCCCATCAGGACGAAGCCAAATCACACCTCTCTCTAGCGACACATCCGCCGAACAGCCCTTTGACCTTTCTAACGACAAAAGACCATATAGTTCGACTTAGATATGTAAAGATATACAGATATAAGACAGACTCGTCCTACCCAGACAAACAATACACATAAATTCAGGCCATAGATACACTGAAGCAAGAACAACCTATTTCTACCCAAACAAAGAATAAATCGCAGTAAAACTGGATTCATCCGCGGAGTTCGATCGAAAATGACGACACTCCTTTCAAGGGAAGTAACTCAATAATGACTTTTCCTTAAGCACTGAAAAGTATCTATTTTGTTTACAAAATATTTGCGAACATAACAAGCATACCAATGTATTATATTGTAAGATATCAAAGACTGCACGTAACACTCATACAGTAAATTAGTGATTTGAGACATATTCAGAGGTGTGTTATAAGAACGGTCTGCTTCTGAATGACTAGAGACTCGGTGTTTTTTCCAGTGCGCGCGAACAACTTTACGAGAGGTGAGCAGCTTTGAGTCTCATAGCAGATACTGCTGCAATGAGTGCAATGATAGGTTCATCAAGATAAGGTGGGGTAAACAGTTACTTTCTTCGCTGTCTTTGCGTCCCAAACTCAAGACCAGAATCAGACTTGGTAGATAGTTAGATGGACATGTACGAAAGCACTTAATTTACCAAGGGTTGAAAATCGGGCACAATCCCATCTTGCATTCTTCCTTCCTCTTGCTCTTCTTTTGTTACTGTTACTCAAACATTCTCCAACGTACTTTAAGTATTAATTTAAGGGCAATACAACATTACAAGGTAGTACAACAGCATACATTAACAGTACCTGATCACAAAATTAAGAATAAGTATATTGTAATGAAAAACTAGATCATCAGAGCCTCAATACAGTATATTAGATAAAAGTACAACACAATCAGTTAGGGTGGCGTATAATCAGCACTAATAAAGTATTTGTACAGGGTACAATTGTATGAGTAAAGACTGTGCGGGTTTTTTAGGTCATTGGGAAGATTGTTCCAAAGATGAGCAGCTGAGTAGCCAAACTAGTCTTAAATAGGTCTAACCTGGGCGTGGGTACCTGTAATTTGTTTAAGCGCTGACTACGCCTTTTATTGTATTTTAAAAGCGGCCAAAGATACTTTGGAGCATTCTGTGACAGGATTTTGTGAATAAATTTCCCTTTGTTAAATAGGAAGCGCTTCCTGAGGGGTAATATTTGAAGATAATTATATAAATCTATACAATGTGATTGGTGTTCATCAGCAACAAGGCGCATTGTGCGTTTTTGAAGCGAGTGGAGCCTTTTTGTGTTGGAGACAGAACAACCATCCCAGATTGTGGAACAATAGTCTAGATGCGTTTGTATATGAGATACGTAGAACATTTTCCTTGCCTCCTCATCCAGGAAATGTTTAATTTTTGCTATTTGGTAAACTTTTTGTGCTGTTTGCTTTGTGGGCGCATGTACATGTGAGTTCCAACTTAGGTGTTTGTCAACAGTGAGACCTAGAGTTCTGTGTTCATTTACGTTTTCAATTCGTGATGTTCCAATGTCGTAGAGCTGAAGTGTTGTTTTCTGCAAGTTTTGTAGTTTTTGTCTAGTTGATATTAACATACATTTTGTTTTACTAATATTTATTTGCATGCGATTCTCGTTGCTCCACTTAACAAGATTATGTGTATCGTTGTGTAAAGATTGTTCTAGTGTGGTGCAACTTTTATCACTTGTATAGACAGTACAGTCATCGGCAAACAGGTCACATGATGAGTGTTTGAAGTATAGAGGAAGATCATTAATGTATAAAGAGAAGAGGGCCGAGAACAGAGCCCCGAGGAACACCTGTCCTGACAACGGTTGGGTTCGACAAGGAATTATTGTAAGAGACTATTTGTTGTCTGTCTGACAGGAACGATTTAATTAACTTTACCAGCTTAATATTTACTTTCATTGTTTCTAATTTTCTGATTAAAATAAAGTGATCTATCATATCAAATGCTTTTTTGAAGTCTATAAATATTGCTCCACATATATTATCGTTGAATCTGGTTTGAGAAGTGGGTAAACTTTAGCGCTTTTAAAAGCAGATGGAAAGTAACTCCTTGCGATACATTTATAGTACATTTGTTCTCGCAGAACGTTGATAATTTGCTTAAGTCACTAGGGGGAGACGGAATGGTGGATTTTATATTGTTGACGTCTGCCTGAAAATGATTGCTAAGTCAGTACTAGTCAGTAGCGTGTTGGGAGTATGTTTCACAGGGAGCGGCACTATTTTGTATATGTGTGACAGGGGAGGGAAGTTTTGATCTCAAATGGCCGTTAGATAATATTCATAAGTCATATGTCACCTTTTTGCTTATGTGAAAGGTGGTTAGGTTTTGGTGATTGTTATGGGAATCTCTCGAGTGTAACTGGTTATCATCAGAGCTGTTGGTACTCGAATGAAAGATGATTCAACCCAAGTTCTTATTACTCACACAGGCTGTCACGTTATCTATTTTATACCTTCCACTACGACATGCTTAACCAAATGACTCACTGGTTTTATAAACAATCAGTTTTATTTACAAGTCCAACTGGACTATAAGGTTCATATAATGGACACATCTCAATATCCTGACTACTGACGGTCAGATCGTTCACAATCAAAAAGAGCATTGTTTCTTTATAAAACGACAGCCTCAATGAAATACTGTTCAATGACATTTGTAAACAATGGCGGCTTCTACTGATACCTCACTATAAACTTCATAGTTAAAGGTTAACATAATGTCATAAAAACGATCGACGTTTACAAACCGTATACAATTCTTCCCATATAATATCTTGACTTAGTCGTGTGAAAAGGTTGCACTTGCAGAAAGGGATAGTTCTCAACTTTTAAGAAGGAAAACTCACCGATCTGCAAGACTACTGTGTCCCGCTCGAAAGCCAGTTCTCGGCTGTGCTTATAAAAAGCACTCAGTCCGTGCAAAGCTTCTGTACACACTGAAGTGTCAACAATGCCTAGCTCTTCGCCTATTGATTAAGGGGAGCTAACTATTAATTTCTAAGAGTTATCTTACTATTAATTTCTAAGGGTTATCTTTCTTTGACCAGTGCTTATTCAAGTACTTCGGTCTGTTAGACTTTATTTCTAATACTAACGTGTAAACTTGCGTTAGTGTTAGGCGTACTGTAACATATGTGGGTCTAGAAATTTCGTTTGTTCACTAAAGTGTTGATTGCCTTCCATATGTCTTTACTGTTAGTTTTGCTCTGAACTAAATTTCTAAGTAGTTTTTCTTTTCTCTGCGAATTAAGTATTGTACTTTATTTCTCCCTGTCCGATATGTAGTGATATCCTTATTTTTATGCGCTCGATCTCTTTCCCTCATAGCGTCAAGAACTTGTTTGATCCACGGAGATTTAATTTGCCTTTTCAAGCAATTTTCTTTAGTAGGCGCATGCATATTAAAAATACTATAAAATAGCATTGTACAATATGCGATGGCGTCATCAGGATCAGGAATTTGAAAAACGTTGGCGAAAGGTTCAGTTCGCAAATCATTCAATAATAATTCAACGGTTGAAATTTTTTAAGACTTCTATATTGAAAACTAATGTGTTTACTTTTTGGAGATTAGTACCCATTTTTTGCCCAAGTGCAACATATGGGATAATGGTCACTCATAGCAATAGTAGGGATGGAGCATTCTACAATGTTTTCTGGACAGGTTACATAGACGCGATCGATCAGTGTGGATGATGTTTTTGTTACTCTGGTAGGTTTGTTGACTATTTGTTTCATGTTATACGATGCTATGATGTTGGTCCATATTTGGTTTGGCTTATGCGTATCGATATTAAAATCACCAAGAATAATAATTTTATTAACTGTAGTAATTACTTTATCCATCATGTTCGTGAAATCTTCAAACAATGTTGTTCCTACAATTAGATTACGATAAAGATATCCGATTACAATAGGTCTTTGCTTTTGTGTTTTTACCTTTAACCATATGCATAGATAGATAGATAGATAGATAGATAGATAGATAGATAGATAGATAGATAGATAGATAGATAGATAGATAGATAGATAGATAGATAGATAGATAGATAGATAGATAGATAGATAGATAGATAGATAGATAGATAGATAGATAGATAGATAGATAGATAGATAGATAGATAGATAGATAGATAGATAGATAGATAGATTAGTGAATCAAATCCAACACCGGAAACCATGGTTACTCAAGTTCCAAATGAAGAAGTGTGAAATGAGTTATGGCTTTGAAAACATAAGCAGTATACACAATTCAATAAAAATATACAACACAATAATCTTAGCTATTCCGTAATTTCGTGTATAGTTTAAATGTGTTCGTATCAAACTATACCCACGACAAGCAGGGTGACTCATAATCTCTATAAATAAATTAATATGTTGACTGTTTTTCTCAGATTTCAACGTCCTTGACAATTGTATTAAAAGACACAAGCTGACTTTCAGAAGTTTATTTCTATAAGCGTTACAACATACCATCACATGGTAGTCTCAACATTAGTTTGGTGACCAATCAGGTTGTCCGGTATAGCTCCTTCCGCCGTCGACTTTGATTAGCTCACCCGTGATAAAACCTGCTGCATCAGATGCCAAGAATGTCACAGCTTCAGCTACATCCTCAGAGACTCCAATTCTTCCCTTCAGGGGTTGTTTATCTCGCTCTGATTTTGCCATGTTTTCGTTAATCTTCTCGGTGTCGTCAAGATGCCTGAGGATTAGAGTTGGAAAGTATCCAGGGTTCACAGAGTTCACACGGATGCCCTTTGGTCCCAGATCTACAGCCAAGCAACGTGTTAAATGATCAAGACCTACCTTTGATAATGAATACACAATCGCTGTTGGAACCACTATGCAGGAAGCAATAGAAGAAATGTTGACGATATTGCCTTTAGCTTTCTCCAGATGTGGTACAGCTTGCTGTATGAGGAAAAACACAGATTTTAAATTAGTGTCCATCACATTGTTGTAGTTTTCTTCGGCTTCTTCTGTAATTGAATGCAAATCTCCAGCAACACCCGCATTAGCCACCAGAATGTCCAAGCGTCCAAACTTCTTGACGGTCTGGCCAACTATCTCTTCCCGAACTCTCTGATCGTTTATGTCACCTTGAACAGTAAGGAAACTGTCTTGGTGTCCACCACTGACTTCAACAGCTTTCTGCTTCACCGAAGTCAATCTTTCTTGATCACGTCCACAAAATGTGACCTTTGCTCCTCGGGAGGCAAACATTAAAGCAATAGCTTCCCCAAGCCCTGCGCTGGAACCTGTAACTATAACAACCTTGTCATTAAATTGTGGTGCCATTGTTACCGGGAGTTCGTATAACAAGCACAAGGTGAAAATGACTGTAAGAAAAACAGGCTTATCTCAGTAAGAACAATATCACAAGTTTACAACACCAGTTATCTTGGACAGAATGACAAAGGTATCTGGATGCGATATTTATATGTTCACATGTAACGTAAAATGCATTCAGTGCTTGCAAACGTCGTACTATTTTGAGAGAAGTGCGATTTTTGGTCCATATTTAATGCAAATTATTATCTGAAGTTCCTGATAACAGAAGTTGCTAACTTGTTTTAAGACATGAGATGGCTGACAAAACATTCTGTAATTATATTGCGTGTTTGTTTAACACTCATGGATAACATTCGGCTGAAATAATAACGTGAAAATACAGCGTAACGTAAATCAAAACACGTTTTAACTTTTTGTTTAAGGCGGACCAAGTAAAATAAGAAAATGTCATGTTACAAACTGCACTTGTGTGTACAACTAAATTTAAAAAAAAATCCAACAATCACTATGTCACTGAACGTAACAAGTTACATAACTAAGAAGTGCACCGTTTTACAAAGACCAGAGAATGAACTAGAAGTGTACTTTTAATTGCCGAATAGTTGACAAATCTTATTAAATAGGTCATGACAGTAATGGTAATTTTAATTTTATGTAAAATTGTCTTTGTCCTGTTGACATATCTCTATCCTTCTGGGAAAGCCTTCTACAGAGCACAGAAAGAGTAGATATCAGAAAATAAATATTAGACAAACATAAAGGTATGTTTTCAGGCTCTCGTAAGAAATAAAAAAGTAGAAAACTAGACAACAGAAAAACAACAGACGTGAGTGGCTTACCCAGGACTCGAACCCAGGACCATCCGTGCGACAACCTCGCCTAGCTATGCAAGCTAATCACACTATCCTACCTGCCTTCTAGGCATCACCAAAAATAATGCTTCGATGACGGGTCATTAGTGCGACCCGCAACACATAACACCGGAAAATTACCATGGGCATTCCAGCCTATTAATGATGCAATCACTTATGTTGTGCCCCTATTATAAAGTATGGGTTAGACTACACAAGACAAAGACCGTAATACTGTGTCTAGTAAATGATAGGAGACTAAGAACAGTAAGTACAAGACAGAGGGTAGGTTTTGGTATTGTATAAACATTTATAACACAAAAGGAAGGGAAACCCGTATAATGACCTGTCATCGAAGCATCATTTGTTTGTGATGCCTAGATGCCAGGGAGGATAGTGTGATTCGCTTGCATAGCTAGGCGGAGTTGTCGCACGGAAGGTCCTGAGTTCGAGTCCTGGGTAAGCCACTCACGACTGTTGTTTTTCTGTTGTCTAGTGTTCTACTTCTTTATTTCTTACGAGTGCCTGAAAACATATATTTATGTTTGTCTAATATTTATTTACTGTTTACAGGCCTCTGGTTCCCTTCCTTATGAGATATCAGAAAAGGCCTGCAATGCTCGGTGTCAATCTAATTAAATTGTGGCGTTTTGTTGTGTTAACTACCATTACTTAGTTTTATCGTTCTTGTGAGGAGTTGGTGTCAATCTTTGGTTTTACACGTATTTCTACATTAAACAGTGAGGTGAAATAACAATGCTGTTCCCAGGGTTCTCTGAGAGACAAAGAAAGAACATGATTTCTACTCACACAAGCATGTCGTACAAGTCGACTAATATGAGGTAATGCATAAGCTGGCATGATCATCTTGTAAAACACATTGCTATAACAACCACTACTACAAGAGAACATGAATGATTGCTACAGGTTTCATACAACAGAATCAGCTCCAGTACTCTGCAGGGAGCGAAAAAAGAATATGATGACAATGATAATGAACACGCACATTTTAACATAATGTTAACTTCGTAATTGTAGAGAACAAGTTACACAAAGAAGAAGTGTTGCGTGCAACAAGACCAAACAAGACCAGGGTATGACTGAGTGCATTCTTATAGTCGGCATGCTGACCTGTTGTATTACATAGAGCATGACCTGAAAGGTCATTTTATTCAAAATTTTCCATAACAATTCGGGTGTCCTGTGTACCTACACGTACACCTAATTAGGGATGCGTTCTACGGCTTAACGTAAGGGTAGGCAAGCAGATGTGCGGGCAAAAAATTGGGGACCAATCTAAGTTAGTTGTGGCTGTTTTGTATATATATATATATATATATATATATATATATATATATATATATATATATATATATATATATATATATATATATATATATATATATATATGTATATATATATATATATATATATATATATATATATATATATATATATATACAGTACTTTGCAAAAAAAATGGCAGTCATATTGCTCAGCTAAATAAGCTGAAATCTAATTAAATATGCATGTTCTGCCCCAAATTTGCACTCCACTTAAGTGAGCAAACACTACCAAAAGTAAAAAAAAAATTAGCGTAGAGTAACGTCCCTTGATATAAGAGCAGACGACAATTTCTAATGCTAGTGGCAGAAAATGGATACAAAGTCAAAGTGTATGTTAATTTCACAGCTTTGGAATGAAGGAAATCAAACATGTTCCAACATTTCTAAAACCTTGAACATTCCTGAGCGGACTGTCTACAGAGTTGTGAGTAAATTAAAAGCAGGTAATTTAATCGAGCGAAAAGAAGGTAGTGGGAGGCCAAGAATTTTGGTCACAATGGACCATCGGTGTCTCGCCCAAATCGTTCGGGCTGGGCCAATGAAGAGTATAGAAAACATACGGTAGCGCATGATCGAGTTGGGAAGCCCAGAGGTATCTAATGCTATTGTCAACCGGGAGCTACACAGGATGAATTACACAAAAAAGCGGGTAATTTCGTCACCATTGCTCAAGAGACTCACAAACAGATATGCGCTTGAACTGGTGCCACGAACACCAAAATTTGTCATGGGACAATGTGATTTTTTCAGATGAATGTTCTCTTTGGTCTTATCCTGCTCAAATAAATATTTGGACGAAAGGCTCTGTAACGCCTGTGTACCAGCGACCGAAACATACCTAGAAATTCCATCTTTGGGTAGGGGTGTCAGCAAGAGGTGCCACCCCAATGTGTGTTTTCACAGGAATTCTCACGAAAGAAAGGTACATCGACATACTAGAGGGACACCTTCTGCCATTTATGCAGGTCATGTACCCCGATGGGTGCACATTTCAACATGACAATGACCCAAATCATACAGCTCATACCCCCAAAGCATGGCTGCAAGAGAAGGATGTGATAGTGCTGAAGTGGCCCAGTAACCGTCCCGATCAAAACCCAATTGAAAACGTTTGGGCACTACTCAAGAATCATTTTAAAAAGAGTGGACTCAGAGACGTTGAACAATTGAAGAAGGTAGCTGAAAAATACTGGGACAGTCTGACTCTCAATTACCTACAAACATTTGTGGGAAGTATGCCTCGCCGCATCCAGGCTTGCCTTGCTGGAGAAGGCAACATTATATTGTACTGAAACCACTGTTAATAGATAGGGGAGATACCAATCTTCCTCTGGACATACAGTTTTTATTATTATTTGCTTGAAGTATGTTTGTATGTTCTCAATAAAAATTTGCATGCCTTATTATTTCTTGATGAATTTTGACAGACAGGCTCTTTAGTTACCGCCGGGGTACGCCACGCAGTTATTTTCTAATTTAGTTTTTGTAATTTTGACGTTGTGATTAATTAACGTTTTTCGTAAGAAATGTATGGAAGTGTAACTGTACTTTTTTTCTTGTTGAGGTGATCACTGGCCCAAGACAGTATACATGTTCTTAGGTGTGTAGTGCGAGCGTATGATGAACTGAGTGTGGGTGCGAATGAAGGCGCGAATGTGTTTAGGCTCGTAGATATGTAGACCCTGCAACCCATACACTCACATGCAGTAGTCAAGGATGCTTGGACACTGCAGACTTGTTTCAAAACATTTATTGACGAGAACACACATGGTATCAACAGGAACAGTCATTGTAAACAAGGTCATGCTGACCGGAAATCGATAGGTATACATTAGGCATTCAGCAAGCTGGTAAACATTTGAATATCCGTGCATGGTCAATACAATGGTCTTCAATAAGGACAGTTCGTGGCGTCGCCCTGAGATTACTGACTAAATGCGTCAGATACCTTAATCACTTTGACACATAGGTGCAACTTGGCATTCCCCGCCAATAGCACATTATCAGGCTGTAGTATAATAGCCGAAAACACAGGCCTCGTTCTGACGTCGGCTGTGTACTTCCGATAAGCAGGTTACCATCAACCCTGCAGTAATGCTTATTGTAGACATAAATTCCGCCAATCTGCGGTTCCCACAATATATCTTCGTCACTGGATTTCTGGATGGTATGAAGACTAATAGTCTTGGATGGCTACCTTGAGCACAACAAATAAGTTCTGAAATGGAGGACCGGTGAGCTGCAGTTCACAGACTAGGCATTCTTCTAACATGTTCTGCTACCGAAAGCATAGTAATGGAAAAAGTCGGTATTACCTGTAACCGAGTCCACAGAACTTAACAAGGAACTCTGCTGTCATTCCAACGCACAGAGATTCACTGGGGAAAACTGCCAGTGCAGTCACTTCGAAGATTCTCCCCGAAAAACACAATGGACTCTCGTCCCTTCAGAAACCAGGACACTTCCCGGCTTGCCGGAAGTCTAACTCAACTCCAGCTTAAAAAAACCTGCCCATGGGCATACGCCCGAACTGTCTACCCTTTGACCCTAAAGGTCAAACACAATGAATGAATAAACAAGGGAAGACAACCCCTAATCAACCTGACATCGCAGGTAAAGACACAATTATTCTTATGATAAAAACATAAGCAAATAACTTGACAGATGACTCCGTCAAAAATGACAGCAACATATTACTACCACCCCCCTGTAAAAAAAAAATGAAATTTTTTTTTTTTTTAATATGTCTATGAGCAAGATTGCGCAAGTATCACTTATGTGCTCATGAAAAAAATGAACCTAATATTAGGTACAATAGACGCATAAACAAAGCGTCTGAAGAGGATACAAATCATCTCCCAACATAGGAGAAAATATCTCCTTTAAGCCAAACAAACTAAGGGGTTACCATTAAAGAAACCTAAGTTGCTGGCAATACCAATCATATATCAATCATTACTAAATACTATAATTATAGCAATATACAAATGTCATGAATTACAATGCTATATTAGCAACATATCACTGATGGATGGACAAAATGAAATTTGTTAAATTATCTAAACATCATCCAAATACATTTGTATTACAACATATTAGGATATTAAGGACAGACAAAAGTCTGAAAGTGTATCAGGAAAAACTAGGACACAAGATTTAACTGGAATCATGTGGGCATCTGGACAATATGTCCGCCATCACATTATCCGAACCACGGATAGCTCGCACCGTGAAATGGAAAGGCTGAAGAGCAATAGCATAACGAGTAGATCTCGAGCTCTTCAAATCCTTACTTTGCATAGCCGTAAGAGCTTTTTGGTCGGTTTCCATAAAGAAATGCGCGCCCAGAAGGAACCTTTGTAGCTTAAGAATGGACCAAACCATAGCCAACAATTCACGGTCTAAAACCGAGTAATTCCTTTCTGCCGCATTTAGCTTCCTAGAAATATACATTACAGGATGCAGAGTTCCTGAATATTCCTGCATTAGTGCCGCTCCAATCCCAGTGGAAGAGGCATCACTACGAAGAACAAAAGTCTTATCAATCGTTGGTAGTCTTAAGATAGGATGAGATAACAAATTCTTAACCTGATCCAATGAAGATTGGCATTCCTGGGACCAACGCACCATATTAGGAGAACCTTTTTTCAATAACGATGAAAGTGGTGCCATAATGGAGGACAGATTCTCAATGAATCTTCCATAGAATTGTATCAATCCCAAGAGACTACGCACTTGCTTTTTTGTCTTCGGAACCGAGATATTTAATATCTTCGAAATGTTTTGGTCCTCTGTCTTCAACAGACCATGACCAACTCGATGACCTAGGAAGGAAATTTCACTAAACCCAACAAAAGCTTTAGAGGGTTTTGCAGTCAAACTATGCTCACGTAGAGTAGATAGCAATTCCTTTAGACCCAAATAGTGTTCTTCCCAAGTATCGCTGAAAAGACAGATGTCGTCTAAATATGCGATGACATCTGCACGATCTGATAGAATTCGTCGCATCATGCGCACGAAAGTCGCTGGGGCGTTCATAAGCCCGAAAGGCATAAAATTCCATTGAAACAGACCCCTAGGTGTCGAAAAAGCAGTGAGAGGTTTGGCGTGTTCCGTCAGTGGGACTTGCCAATAACCTTTCGACAAGTCTAGTTTAGTAAAGAATTTAGCTTTAGAAAGTCTAATAAGTAGATCATCTAATAATGGCATAGGTTCAGCATCGAACTTCGTAACTTGATTTAATTTGCGATAGTCAACGCAAAGACGTATGTTATTGTCTTTCTTTCGAACAATAACTATCGACGAAGAATAAGCTGAAGTGGATGGTTCAATTATTTGCAGTTGAATCATTTCATCCAATTCTTTCTCGACTTGTGCTTGAAAATGAATAGGTATTGGGTATGGTCTTACTCTGATCGGATTACGATCAGTAAGTATGATGTCATGTTCTATGACATCTGTGTGTCCAGGAATGTCGGTAAGGACATCCTGATATGATTGTAGCGTAGAGGATACTTGACGTTGCTCCTCAAAAGACAAGTTCGAAGAGATTGTAACGTCCCTCCACGATTCCGTTGAATTCAGTGGAATCGCAGGAAGAGGTAAGTTAACGTCAGAAAAAATAGTTTCCTCATCCTGTATAACGGACAGGGATGAGATGTGACCATGTTGGACTGGAGAGTCGTCCGTCGCCTGCAAATAGTCTGGACGTTCAATAAACTCTGTTAGCATATTTATATGGAAGGTTTTATGCTTTCCATCCACATCGACGATGTAGTCGACATCGGAAATTTTGGAGACTATAGTATATGGACCTTTCCATGAAATGAGAAGTCTATTCTCTCTTGAGGGAAGTAAGACATATGCTTTGTCTCCAGGACAAAGTTGACGTAGGCGTCTTTTCTTGTTAGCAAATCGCCTAGCTTTTTCTTTCGCAAATTCGGAAGATGAAGTTGCTAACCTGCACGATTCGATAATCTTTTCTCTAAGAGTAATGACATATTCATATGACGATTGTGTATCATCGTCAATATTATCAGAAGTTATCAAATCGTGTAACAAGGACATCGGACCGCGCGGTTGCGCACCAAAGACAAGTTCGAAAGGAGAAAACCCTGTATGCTCGTTGGGAACTTCTCTATAGGCAAAGAGGACTGCAGGTAAAACCCTGTCCCAATCCTCCGGAAGATCCTCCGTTATCTTGCCAAGTAAGTTCTTTAGTGTCCTGTTAAGACGTTCTACCAATCCATTGGACATTGGATGATAAATACTACTGAGAGACCTTTTAATGTCTAGCGTAGCCATTACCTGAGACATAACGTCCGAAATTAACTGAGTGCCGTGGTCCGACAGTATTTCTCCGGGGAATCCCAGACGAGAAAATATGAGCCAAAGAGCATCAGCGATATCGACAGTTGATATGCTCTTCAGAGGATAGCCTCTGGCCAACGCGTGCACATGTCCACGCAAGTGAGGATAAATTGGTGTCCTCTGGCTGACTTAATTTTGAACGGACCAATGATGTCTATAGCCATTTTCTGAAACGGCCGAATCGGAATATCTGCAGCCTGAATAGGAGCAGCATGTCTCGGACCTCTAGACTTGACCTCTTGACAAATTTTGCAAGATCGGCAATAAATTCGTATGTCTTTATTAACAAATGGCCAAAAGAAAGACGCAAGGACTCTAGTTTTAGTTCTGGAAAAACCCATATGTCCAGCACACTGAGAATCGTGTGCATGCTGAAGAATTAAGGCTCTCATACACTTAGGCACAAGAATTTGCGAGTGCATAGACTTGTCCGAGTGTTGTACCATCCGTACCAATATACCATTCTTCATAGTAATATACGATTTGTGATTCGTATTTTGATTGGGATCCCCTTTCTTTGCAAGAAGGAAGAATTTCTTCAAAGAAGGATCCTCTTCTTGACGTTTAACAAACGAGTCATGGGAAATCACCAAGTGCTCGTCTTGGCTATCAACTTCATTACTATTATCCGATGAAGTTGGGGGATTAAGAGCTTGAGCTCTTGTCACCACTGCATTGACCGTTTGAATGTTTTTTCCTCCCAACTAGAAATTTGTTGCGGGGTGCATTCCTTAACCCCATGAATACGACCGATTATAAGATCCGCAATAGGATTAGGAAGAAGACATGCATGGACATCTCCTGTGAAGAAGGGAGTGTCAATCCTAATAATAGCAGTAGGATAACTTTCCATAGTACCACCAAATGTAACACATTTGATTGTTTTTCCAGTGGCACAGCAAGGATCTATCAGAGACTCCCTAACCCCGACGGTAGTACATCCCGAATCGAAAAGTACTGAGACTAGCCTATCATTTATTAGACCTTTATGTAAGATGAGAGATCCTCTCCCATCATGTGCAACTGTAGCAGGTAGAGCAGGAAGAGGGTGACCACAACTTAGAGTAGATACAGTCGATGAGTCGAACAATGTTAAGCATTGGGGGCATTCAGTTGCTCTCCCAAAATCGAAAGCACAACCAGTGATAGCCCTAGAGTTACCACTATCATTTACTGTATTACAGGCTCCATCAAACTCTTGTTGTGCAGAGTTTGCCTGTTGGAAAGGTCTTTTTTTGTTAAACCTAGGTCTGCCTCGATTATCATTTCCCCTGTAATTATTTCGACTATCATTTCCCCTGTAATTGTTATCATATTGCCTATTGTAATCATCATTCCGGTTTGAATCCCGGTTTCTAAATTCACCATCGTCATAATCTTGACGTCGAGAATGGTTATCTCGAAAGCTCGAATGGTTATTATTACGATAACCCTTGCGAAAGTGTCTAAGATTATTACCATTAAAATTACGAGAACTACCATCGTGTCTCCAATTCATAGACGAAGAACCATCATGTGTTGGATTACTCCGCTTCTGAGTGTAATTCTGATTACTTCCCCTATTCCAGTTTTGTTGAGCACCCTGAAATTTTTTTTTGAAATTAGGGCCATATGGTGTTGTCGAAGCAGCTTGCAACCCTTCTTTCACTTTAGAATTGCTAACTGTAGCATGGGGATGCGCGGTGGCATACTGACAACAGTATTCCTCCATATCTTTTAAGTTTTTAGGCTTACGCTCATGAAGGAATGCAAGAAAAGAATCATTAACAGATGACAAAACCTTATCTCGCAATAATAAGTCCATTAGACCTTCATATGTTTTCTCAGTCTGAGACAACTCAACCCATCGTGTAAATGTACGACGTATTTTTGTAACAAAATCAGAGAAATCTACTCCATTTTCTGGCAACATTGTCATAAAACGAAGACGATAGTCTTCTTCTTTTAGTTGGTATTTTTTTAGCAATGCTGCTCTGACAACATCATAATTAGTCCTGTCATGTTCGTCTATTGTCATAAGAGTAGTCACTGTGTCACCTGTAAAAAATTCCATCAGTTGTTCAACATATTTTTCCTTTTTTATGTTATGCGTATCGCATAAAAATTGGAATCTATCTAGATAATCTGCTACGTCATCCTTTAAAGGATTGAAATGAGGCAATTTAATCCTATTAACAAACTCCTTTGTCGTACTCAAAGTTGTTTGCTGAGCACCCGTACTCGCCAATTTCAATTTCTCTAACTCCAAAGTTGCGAGTCTTTCATCAAGTTCCATCTTCTGTTTTCTTTCCTCATGTTCCATTTTTCTAATTTCAGCCTCAGCTTGAAGTTTTCTCTCCTCTGCAGCAGCTTGAAGTTTTCTCTCCTCTGCAGCAGCTTGAAGTTTTCTCTCCTCTGCAGCAGCTTGAGCTTGAATTTTTTTCTCCTCTGCAGCAGCTTGAAATTTTTTGTCTTCCATTTCCATCTGGAATTTTCTTTCATCAGCAGCAGCTTGAGCTTTCCTCTCATCAGCAGCAGCTTCTCTTTGATACCTTTTCTCTTCAAGTTCTAATCTTCTATTCTCAGCATCTAGCTTCTTTAGTTCAGCATCTGCTCTCCTTTGTTCAGCTTCTGCTTTCAATTTAATTTCCTCTTTTTGTTTCTTTTCTTCTGACTTTAATGCAGTGGCGAATAGAGCAGATGAATATTCTTCCAATTCTTTACCAGACTTACCAAGAGTCAACCCTTGCTGGATGAAGAAATCCAATGTAGACATTCTGTCTAATGAGATCAGTAACCTGAAAAATTCAACAATTACCTTATCCCACTTCAATGGGAGACAAGTCTGAAATGCTAGACTTGTATACTCACTTCACTTTATTTCACTCTCTTAGTCTTAGACAAAGACCTTGTATGGTCCTCTTGTTTATAATGTAACAAAAAATCACTAGAGTACCTGTGGAAAATAATTCCTTTATATCCCACTCACTATGGGCACAAGTCCTTTTTTTTTTTTTTTTAATAAAGAACTTGAATATGTATTTCACCTTGTCTCAATCTTTGTGGATAACAAGTCTTTTATCAAAGAACTTGTATAAATATCTTAGATAATAATATTTTATTAACAATCTCTATATGAAGAGTGTACCTTATCAATAACAATAATAATACATGACCAAGTATATGTATGTAGACTGTGTATGACAATAATGTAGAACAATCATAAATACAAAAACAAAGATACAGAACAATGACCGAAAACGTTCGCGGAAGTCAAATAAACAATACAGCAAAAAGTAAAAAAAAATGTTACACAAATGTGTAATGATAACCGCGAAAAATAAACAAGACAAATGGCAACACTGTTATAAACGAAAAGGTGTAAAGAAATAAACGGAAGGAATGAGAGAAGAACAGATACAAACAAAATTAATCGAAAATCAAAGAACAGAAAAATAACGAAAACAACACTAACTGATGTCGTCACAGCTAAAAAAAAAAAAAATAGCAACAAAAGTCGCTAGCAAATTTCAATTAAGAAAATTGCAATCCCTACAGAACGCTTACAGTAACCCTCGATTAAGTGGCATATTTACCGTAAGACCCACCAACCGAAAACCCGCAAAAGAACACAAGAAAAATACACAAAAATAGTACAATTAACATAAATAGCAATCAATTCAATGTGTTGCAAAACAAGTTCAGTCACAGCTGAAACTAAAGTAAATTTCTTGCTCCTTGCGAACACAGAAACAAAATGTCAAGCGCGCACTGAATGTCAAATCCACTGTAGCATAAAGTGGTATTCACGAACAAAAGTTACTATGACCTTCTCGACTTAGGACTTGCACATTGAATGTTTACAATTTCCACGTACTGTTTACAAACACTTGACCTCGAACAATGTAGCTTGAATGCTCGGGCGTAGAAAAGTCTGTTGTTGACTGAAACGTGTAAACGACCAGCGGTACCGTTTACAAAAAGGGACTCGACTTGCAGTTGTGGTCCACGTAGCAAATGCCTAGATGTTAACTTCAGTACTTGTCCTGTTGTTGTTCAAGCAGCATTATAACATAAATGCTAGCACTGTTTATCTGGGTCAACAGTTGATGACCTATTTCTGTCCTGTTGTAGCCAAAACTTGCAAGTGTAGAATTAGCGATGTGTGTTACAGCTGTCCAGTGTGTAGCTTAGACCCACAGATCAGAAATGTAATGTGTACTTGTCCTTCTCACGCAAATAGCCCCATGAAATGTAAATTTCTGGACCACATTAATGTCATCAATAATGTTAATTGCTCGCTCTGTCCACCAGAAATGTATCAGAAGAGCCCACGTAACTGGTCCACCAAAAATGTAACTGTACTTTTTTTCTTGTTGAGGTGATCACTGGCCCAAGACAGTATACATGTTGTTAGGTGTGTAGTGCGAGCGTATGATGAACTGAGTGTGGGTGCGAATGAAGGCGCGAATGTGTTTAGGCTCGTATGTATGTAGACCCTGCAACCCATACACTCACATGCAGTAGTCAAGGATGCTTGGACACTGCAGACACGTTTCAAAACATTTATTGACGAGAACACACATGGTATCAACAGGAACAGTCATTGTAAACAAGGTCATGCTGACCGGAAATCGATAGGTATACATTAGGCATTCAGCAAGCTGGTAAACATTTGAATATCCGTGCATGGTCAATACAATGGTCTTCAATAAGGACAGTTCGTGGCGTCGCCCTGAGATTACTGACTAAACGCGTCAGATACCTTAATCACTTTGACACATAGGTGCAACTTGGCATTCCCCGCCAATTGCACATTATCAGGCTGTAGTATAATAGCCGAAAACACAGGCCTCGTTCTGACGTCGGCTGTGTACTTCCGATAAGCAGGTTACCATCAACCCTGCAGTAATGCTTATTGTAGACATAAATTCCGCCAATCTGCGGTTCCCACAATATATCTTCGTCACTGGATTTCTGGATGGTATGAAGACTAATAGTCTTGGATGGCTACCTTGAGCACAACAAATAAGTTCTGAAATGGAGGACCGGTGAGCTGCAGTTCACAGACTAGGCAATCTTCTAACATGTTCTGCTACCGAAAGCATAGTAATGGAAAAAGTCGGTATTACCTGTAACCGAGTCCACAGAACTTAACAAGGAACTCTGCTGTCATTCCAACGCACAGAGATTCACTGGGGAAAACTGCCAGTGCAGTCACTTCGAAGATTCTCCCCGAAAAACACAATGGACTCTCGTCCCTTCAGAAACCAGGACACTTCCCGGCTTGCCGGAAGTCTAACTCAACTCCCGCTTAAAAAAACCTGCCCATGGGCATACGCCCGAACTGTCTACCCTTTGACCCTAAAGGTCAAACACAATGAATGAATAAACAAGGGAAGACAACCCCTAATCAACCTGACATCGCAGGTAAAGACACAATTATTCTTATGATAAAAACATAAGCAAATAACTTGACAGATGACTCCGTCAAAAATGACAGCAACATATTATATGAAAATATTACATGGTTATTTTTTACATCATTTTTAAAATGCGTGGTCAAAATTTGAATGTATTTTTTTTTAGTGAAAAAGCAGACTTATTCGCTTCATAATTTTTTTTTATAAACCTTCGTCCCCGCTTAGTATTAAAATTTAGAAAATGTCTGGATTTTGTCTGGTTGTTTAAAAAACTGTATCAACATATGTAAAAACCAAATTCACCCGATAGTCGCTTTTTCCCATTGCAATTATTTTTAAGTTATTTTATAGTAAAATCTTTATTTGTTGCAGAAATCAAAATTATCAGATAGCTATGATTCGTTGAATGACCGTTTAAATAGAAATTATTTTTTCACAGGCTGCCAGGTCATATAATTTGGTTTCTACCGCTTTGGTTAAACAAAAATAATAAGCTGGTTGCTTTTTGTCAAATATGTATTCAATTCATTTGATATGTATATTTATTTTGATTGACAAATCAGATTTACGCATTAATTAGTTTTGACGTGCTTCAGAATTTTAAAAAAATAAACCTTGGTCCCCCTTAGTACTAACATTTAGAAAACGTCTAGGTAGCGTAATGTTTCTACCGATGTTTTCAAGGGAAGCAATCCATATGGTAAAATTATTAATCAAGGAAAACAATCAAAATGGTAAAACTATCAATAAAAGATCGTAATTTATAACTTTAGTTTTCTTTATTTTACACAGCAATTTAAATTATTTAAACAGACACTAATGTTATATGCGAAAAAAGAAATACTTTAATATAGTATTTAAAAGTTATTATTACTTTTTAAATCAAATTTAATTACATTTTACAAAGCAGTTTCTTTTCCTTTACTAAATATTACATAGTATTTCGAAGACTAAACATTTCTTAACTAGCAGGAATGGAAAGGTCGGAGATCAGGAGCCAAGTGAAGCTAACTATAAACGAGGAATGGAAGACAACATGGAAGAACAGTAGAAAAGGCAGACACGCGTTCAAACTGCTGAAAGAACCAACAAGGAGGTGCTGGGTCAGAGAAGAATTAAAGATACCATCGAACAAAAAACTGTGGCGTCTCCGTCTCGGTGCTGCATACTTTATGATAGAGGAACCACACTGCCAAGAATGTCAGGAAGAGAATGACATAGACCACTCCATGATTCACTGTAAAAAGTACGAACAACAAAGGCTTGAATTAAACACTTACTATAGAAATCCCAACATATACATGACAGGTGATACGGAATTAAGTATAGATGCCCCAGGAGATGCCCAATCAAGACTTAAAAGATATATACATAAAACAAAGGAAAACATATAAGGTTAGTACTTCAGAAAAGACATTCAACCAAATAGAAATTAAGCAACAAGAACTAACAAATCATTAAAAAATAAAATAAAAAACAACAGGAAAAAACAAACTTACTAACCTCTCATAGGGCAAGGAAAGACAACGAGGTTAACAAAAAAAAAAAAAAAGAACAAATACTAATACAAATTAAAACCAAGTGTAAAGAACAATAGTTATCTATAATCAATACAAAAGAGAAAATAAAATGGACAAATACTAATATAAATTAAAATCAGCAACTGCAAAAGACAATTGTTATTTAAATTGAATAAAAAATTAGTAAATAAAATGACACTAAATACCCCAATTATAACCAATTTTCAGGCTAAATAAGGTAGACCAAGATGGAACGAGAAGAGGCAATAACGGTCAGCTGTTAAGTGCCCGCTCTCTACCCATCACCTTTTCAAAACAACAACAACAACACTTCATAACTAAAACAGACTGCATTATCTTTTGTAAAAGAAGAGGGTCTTTATCACATTGTTGGACTGAAGGGTCTTCTATAATTGTACATGTGCCGGTCTCAAACGGGTTGTACCTCGCCAAAGTAAGACAATATTTAAGTTTTATTTTTAAGCCCTTAATAAAATAAACTAGCTCAAAGCTAAACAATATACCAAAAAGAAAGATCTTTATTTAGACATGTGTCCTAATAAAACAGGCGTTATCCATGTGTCTCGGTTAAATGGGTCGTGTCTCACCGAAATGAGAAACTTCTGTTTAAATATATACTACTCGTCAAAAGTTAAGGGCCACTTAGAAAAACCTTGGTTGAAACCATAAAACAAATCTGATATAAACGTAATTGGTATCAGTCAAAACGGCATTTATTGATTATCAAATTGACATGTCACGTAAAGAAATGGAAACACACTCTCAAACGCAATGAAGCTGTGAAGTGTGTCACCCACCTTTTCAAAAGTCACATAATAGAAATTGGACAAATAGACATTTCAAAATCGGGTATGACCACCGTTTTCAGCAAGGCATTCAAGACAGCGTAGACACATCGAGTCCACAAGGGTCCGAAGACTATCCTGAGGAACAACTTGCCATTCCTGAAGCAGAAATGCAGTCAGCTGTGCAACATCCATTGGCAGGGGGTGATTTGTCGACAATCTTCGACCAAGGATATCCCAGAGGTGCTCAATCGGAGAAAGGTCAGGTGAATGAGCTGGCCACGCCATCCTGATGATCCCATGTTGCTGAATAAACTCATTCACCACACGAGCTCGATGGGGGTCGAGCGTTATCATCTTGGAGGATGGCATTACCAACTATGGCCCCCAGAGCAGGCTGAACAATTGGTCTCAAGATTTCATTCTGGTATCTTGGGCCGGTCAAGTTGCCTTGGATGATGTAGTGTGGGGTCCTGCCGTGTCTGTAGAAGCCTCCCCAGACAATGACAGAACCCCTACCATAACGATCCACCTCTCGAATTGTGTCATCAGTAAATCGCTCGCCTGGCCGTCTCCAAACTCGAATCCTGCCATCATTGAATGACACAGTGAAGCGAGATTCATCAGTGAAGAGAACTTGACTCCATTGTTGCCTTGTCCATCGGATGTGCTCGCGACATCAAGCAACGCGTAAACGTCTGCGAATGGTGCTTTGACTGACATTAACGTTTACAGTTTGTCTCAGCTGACATCTTAGAGTGGAACAAGTCATTGTTCGATGGCTCAGGGCTGACAACAAGAGGTACCGGTTATCATGTCTATTGGTACATCTAGGGCAACCTGGCCGGTGGCGATCCTC
This sequence comes from Oreohelix idahoensis, assembly GCA_024509875.1. Taxonomy (NCBI): domain Eukaryota; kingdom Metazoa; phylum Mollusca; class Gastropoda; order Stylommatophora; family Oreohelicidae; genus Oreohelix; species Oreohelix idahoensis. The sequence goes on from JAMPIV010016376.1 coordinate 148,906, forward strand.
CACACTTCCTGTGGCCTGAAATATCTCCAAAATTCTTTGGATAGTAGAGTGTGACACTGCAAGCCGTCTAGCAACCTCACGGACAGATAAACCACTTTCAACCCACGCTATAGCCCTCATTCTTTGTAAGGTGTCAATACTTCTTTTCGGTGGCATGGTTTTTGCAAGTGATGAAACCACCCTAAGTCTGCTGATTGTAAAACAAATTAAGAGTGAACTCTGTTCACGAAAAGTCGCCAGTGCACGTGGAATGTCAATCAGCACGATTACTTCTCCTGTTTGGTTGTACGGAAGATTGAAAAAACAGATTAAAAATGTGAATTTATGGTCAGCAAACCAAATTGCACGTGATCACCATGGTTGTCGGTGAGTTGTTTTTATGCTTAACGTGCATAGAGGACTGTCAGAGGAAGATATTGCACCCATTTTTACTAAAAACTTCCTTTCTTTAATCCTTCTATGCGCTTATATATAAGTGTATTGAAAATAATAGGATGGCCCTTGGCTTTTGACGAGTAGTATAATACAACTCAACACAATCACTATGTCTTTTGTATTTGAAGTATGTATGACAGAAAATAATAATCATGTTTTTTACAAACAATAATGTGTATATGTTTGAAAAAAAGGTGCTACGAAAAACAGTAGTAAAAACGTTAAAAAAAGGATGAGTTGGACTATTCTTTCTTGGTGCGCCAGTTTGGAAAAGGAAAATGGGTCTAATTAGTTTGCTTCTCATTGTTACGGTTCGTTTTCTGTGGGCTAGTAGTTCTTTAGAGATATTTGATTATTATATAATCTTATAGGTGTAGTGAAAGCTGTATAAAGATTAGCACTGTCTGATAATGGCACTTGCCAATATCCTTTTGACAAGTCAAATTTAGTAAAGAAAGTAGCAGTAGCTAATTTGTCCAGAAGAGAATTTAATAATGGTAACGATTCTGCGTCTGGAATAGTCAGGGCATTCAAACGCCTGAGATCTATGCAAATACGAATAGATTTATCTTTTTTCCTAATTAATACCATAGGAAAACTGTAAGGTGAATGTGATGGGGTAATGATATTTAATGTGATCATTTCTTTTATGTCTTCCTGTACCTGTGATTGTAAATGGATAGGTATAGGATACGATTTCAATTTGATAGGTCGAAAATCTGTTAGTACGACATCATGTTGAATGATATCTGTATGCCCAGGAACATCCATGAGCACATCAGAGAAATATTGCAGTAACTGAGAAATTTGCTCCTTCTGATGAGAAGCAAGAGTTGGTGCAATAGAAACATCTTTCCAATGATCAGTAGCTAAAAGATGTAAGATTGGTAATGATAAAAGTGGTTCAGTACCATCACATAAGTCAGACCCCTCCTCTTGTATAACCGCTAAGGACGAGCGACGATCAACAGATTCGTCAATAGCTTCAAAGACTGGTTTAAGATGTGGAGGACGTGTATGAAATTGCTGTAACATATTAATGTGAAAAGTATTTTCCTTCCCCTTAATGGATAAAATAGTCAACATCTGACAATTTATAAATAATTGTATAAGGTCCTCTCCATGACACAAGTAATTTGTTGTCTTTGTTTGGTCCGGCCATAATTGGCGCAGTTTCCTGTTTTGATTGGCAAACAGACGAGCCTTTAATTTTGCTTTTTCTGACGCCTGCACTGCTATTTGGAATATAAGTTTATAAACTAATAAAACGGTATTGAATCAGTTTTACAAATAACAGTTCACATGAGACAAGGGACGTTTCGGGTTTTACCCTTCGTCAGCCACAAACAGGTGACAAAGACAAAAATTACATATAGGTACTACAAAACTATACGATGATGAGAAATATACAACAAAAGGGTGATACAAGCAGATTCAAAAAAGTGAACAACAACAGTGATGAGAGAAAAAAAGAACAATAACAATACAAGAAAACCGCAAAATCTAAAAGAAATACTGAAACAAGAAAGTAAATAATCAACGAAACGAAAAAAAGAAGAATAAACAAAACTGTGGAACTAGTAAAATATAGCTTAGCTCGATCCAATGAATCTGTGGAAGAAAGCGGTAGTCTCTTGTCACAGAAATCACAAGGAAGTGACGTACGATAGCGACAAAACAAGAGATATAAAAAAATACGAAACGAACCAAAGCAAAAACACAAGAAGACAGATCTAAAAGACAACGAATAAAGAATGAAAAAGGAGAAAAGCTACCAGAATTTATGTAAAATGATGTATATTTAAACCATCGGGAGCTAGAACGCCCATTTTAAAAAAAAGGCGATTCTCCAACGAAAAGCAAGTCTTGTCATTACCGGCACATGAACGGAGGGCAGTGACATGTATATCAGAATTACCTGAATGGTCAGGCCTATTAAAATGAAGGGCCACCGGTAAATGTTTGTCATGATAGATGTCATTCAAGTGCTCACGAAACCTGTTTGCCAAACGCCTACCTGTTTCACCAATATAGGTCATGCCACACCTCTTGCAGATGATGGCATAAATCAGGTTTCTGGATTCGCACGTAAAAGACTCTCTAATGATAAATATTCCTTTCGAAAAAGTGACTGTCTGAGTTTGGAGTACAAACTGACAGGTCTTGCATATCCGGCGTTGGCACGGTTTAGTACCAAAGAAGGATGGGCTAGAATGTCGCAAGCGACTGTGTACAAGAATATCCCTAAAATTCCTATCCCTACGACAAGCTACCAAAGGTGTATCACGAAACAACTCTTTGGTATCAGGATCAGAGTTGAGAATAGGCAGATGTCGAAACAGAATTCTCTTTACCGCCAAACAGTGAGGATGGAAAGTTAGAACCAGTATGAGTCTGTCAGATTGGACAGAAGGTTTAGTAGTGAGTACCGTCTGACGAGTGACGCGTGTGATACGATTAACACATTAACTACCGCAAGCCGCTGTGCATGTGCGACAAAAAGCTTTAACATCTTTTGTCACACCAGGCCCAAAGAAATGCGAATAAACCCTTTGCTTTGTTCTTGCAATACCTAAATGACCCGCGCAATTAATGTCGTGAACATGTTGTAAAACAAATGGTCGAAAACAAGCTAGTACTATAATCTGTTTTTTTTTTACAGATGTAGAATTCTGAAAAATTCTAATCAAAATACCATTTCTTAAAGTATACCAGTGTTTTGCATTATCCTCAAACATCATATCATATGATTTTGCAATCTGAAAAAAATTTCCTTAAGGAATCATCATCATTTTTGTCTCTGAATAACGACTCCTTATCAATAAGTTCCACCTGGAAATTATCATCACTTCCTCGTCATTATTTACCTGATCATCATTATTTTCCTCATTAGCATTATTCTCATTATCATTATTATGCTCTTCATTATCCACCTCTTCTTCAGTCTCATTCTCATCATTCATCACCTCATCTACCACATTATCACTTTGAATGTGACTATCCAATTCAGCACGAGCCTGAGCTCTGGTTGTAACAGCATTTGCCCATATCGGATGCCGTTGTTCCCATTTTTCAATATCATCCTTTGCACATTCACGAATGCCATGAATATTTCCTAAGGTAATTCCTACGATGGGACTATTTAACAGGCACACGAGAGTTCTCCCTGTAAAGTATGAGGTATCCAAAAATACTTCCGAAGTTGGATAGTATTCCACTGTGCCTCCAAATGTAATGCATTTCACCTCTCTTCCTGTACAATCTTACTGATCCACTAACGATTTGCGCACTCCAATCGTAGTACATCCAGTGTTCTTCAAAAGTGACACTAGTTTGTTGTTCACAAAGATTTTATTAAGAACTAGAGAGCCTGTACCATCATATGAGGACATGAGTGGTAATGGATGTCCACATAGAAGCCTTGGGACTCCCTGAAGCTGAAACAAAGAGTTACATTCAGAACAATTAGCACAGTTGGATAAATCAACACTACATGCATTTGCATGAGCTAAACCACTATTTTTCTGAACTGGATTATTGTCACCAACATGTATGACAGCATTTGAACGTTCAGGGTTCCTTGACTGTCTGAAGTTATTGTTCTGTTGAGAATCTCTATTATTAAAAGAATTGTCATTATCTCTATAAAATGACCTTTGTCCTTTGCCTGATCTGGCATTATATCCTCCTCTATTTTGATAATCATTAGATCTGAATGATGACTGTTCACCATAATATCCATCATCATAAGAGTTATAATTTCTTTGAGGCTGTTGAAATTTTTTGTATAAGTTATATCTGCCTCTGTTGTTGCCATAGTTATGGTTTTGATTAACTCTAAAGTTTGTGTCTATGCTGTTTGATCTCTGCCTAGGTGTATTATAATTTACAGTCCTAGCAGATGCCACTGGCAAGGAATCCTTAATGTTATTCTTTCTAAGGTTCCTACCCGGATGTGCAACTTGAAATTGACGACCAAGAGTTTAAAGGTTAGACAAAGTTTCTGGTTTCCTCTCCAACAGGAATGAAAAAAGGTCTCTACTAATTGAAGACAAAACCTTGTCTCTCAGAATCAAATCAGATAGACCCTCAATAGTTTTTTCAATCTTGGACAAGTCAACCCATCTAGAAAAGTACAGCTTAACAGATGAGATAAATTCAGTAAAATCGTTTGCAGAATCTGGTAATAATGATTTAAATTTCAGCCTGTAGCCATTTTCATCTAACTGATACTTCTTCAGTAACATGGTTTTTATAGCCTCATAGTCCTTTCTAGTCTGATCATCTAAGGTACAGACTGCAGTAAGTGCTTCACCGACCAATAAGTTCATGAGTCTACTGGACCAGGTAGCTTTATCAATTTTAAACTCTTAGCGATAGGTTTCATACCAATTCAAATAGCATGAAATATCGTCGATTGTTAAATTTTGGCAAATTTAGCTTAAATTAAGAAGCATTATCTTTTTTACCATCTTCACCATTCATAGGAGTAACCTGTGGTTGTTGAAGTCGTAATTTCTCCACTTCAATCTCTTCCAATCTAAGTTCTTGTTGTGCTCTGATCTCCATCTGAGCCTGTTGAATTTTTAACTCAGCTTGAGCATAGGTAAATTTTTCTTTTTCAACAGCCATCTCTTCTGCTCTTCTTCTTTCCTCAACAGCCATTTCATCTTGTCTCCTTTTTTCAGCCAATTATATTTCTTCAGCTGCTTTCTTCTCATGTCTCTCCAATTTTTTTTTATCTCTGAGTTCATTGGCTTCTAGCCCTTTTTAGTTCATTTTCATACTCAGTAGATGCATATGATAATAACGCTTCACCTTCCTTACCACATTCTTTTCCAATCTTAATGAAAGATTCCCAGGTAGCCATGATTTACAATTATTGTGCTTTCCAGAAGCTAAACAATAATGTAAATATTATATTATGAATATGTGAGCAATATATTCAACACTTATTTCACCACTTAAAAATCCCCCAACTGCATGTAATAATAGATATAATACTACATGTTATATATGGAGCAATAAAAGGACAGAGATACAAACAAGTTGACTGAATACAGTGACAAGAACTAAATGAAGCAAATACTAATAAAGAAATAAGTCATAAATATCTGAATTATAGAACAAATTAACAAAATGAAGCTCTTTCACAGATATGACAAGACAAGCACGATTTTACAACATCTAATAACTTAGTGATAGCAAGGTTAGATCCACAAATTCACAAACAATAATTAAGAACAACTGAATACAAAAAAATACTCTCAACTTAACCCCAAAAACAAACTTGCCAATTAACAACACTGCACAACAAGACAAATAATGGACATGTTTAATTCAATCAAGGCAGTAACACTCAGCAATGTACGCCGGTCCCTTAATATGAACCAAACAGATGCATAAAACTAAAGAACACTCATGAATTCACCGACCATCCTGAGAGGTATTGACGAATTCATAAGTCCCAAGCCAACCTCCCACTATTCACAGAACATGTAGATACGCAAATACATAAATGGCACCAAAAAAAACCACTCTGGCAAACAGTATCATCAGCAACACAGGCTGTATGTAACCTTAAATATACTTATCTGTAACGCCAGAAAAAAATTCCTCCTGGCTTCCACGTCACTTTGAGCAAGGAACGATGGAAATCACCCAGAGTAGACCAGGTTAGGCCTAGAAGTCACGAACAGCTGACTTGAACAGGACATCGCTTTGGTCCGTCGTCTTCATAAAAATACGCCATCTTTGGCATCAAAGGGGAAACTGGAACTCGCATTTACTGAGGGAAAGTCTTTTCCTGAATAATACTTCAGCCTTGAAGTACAATCGACATAATTTCTTTGAAAAAAAGTTCAGTCAACCTTTCACACAGGTTATCAGACGATGAAAGTCGCCATCTTAGTTAATTTCATGAGTGCATGAAATCAAATGCGACGACATGAAATAATTCTTTCTTTAAAGTTGTAGATCAACGATCCTTTAGCTTGGCCCCTATTGTTACGGTTCGTTTTCTTTGGGCTAGTAGTTCTTTAGATATATTTGATTATTATATAATGAGTCGGACACTGCTTTAAGTCAAGTGCCGATAGAGGTATGTCGTTTTCAGTCCCCTCCCAAAGCGTAAAATTCAACATAAATGATATTCCATAGGCCAGGTTGGACGATTCAATTACACATTTATTATACATCTCGAAGCTCCAAATAAATCACAGATGATATGCTCATTAGGTTATGGCATCAACTAGACAGTCTCTAGCGTCGCGGTACAGTCTTGTAACTGGAACAATGTCGAGGACATTTCCATACAATTTTATTATAAATTCAACTCACGTTCATCAGGTCACACATCATTCCTCTTACATAACATCAGGTCTTATCGCACGGAGGTGTATGGATAATCCAGAGATGGAATACATAGGAATATGACCAAGAAATCTTCTAACACTCAGGAGCCGAGAACACATACGTCCAACACCTTGAAAAGACACACAGCGAATCTCTTATCAAAGTAACACTGAGCTCACCAGACGGCAACTTTGGCGTCTGCAATTTGGCCACCAAAAGTAATGACGTCACTTCATGTAACCAAGGCCATTGTACGTAAACAAATAAACTACATGTCGAACTGTATTAATATCGACATACATGTTATGAACTTTACTCATAACACTTGCTAACACTTGGAAGCAGAATAAAATTGCATTTGCGATTCCACCATAAGAAATAAGAGTGTTTTGGAAAATTCGGAAGCAAATTGAAAAGCAAAAGTGATATCACTCTTCTGGTAGAACCAGAGGGATAATAGTATTTTGTGCGGCTTGCATTTGCAATTACTGTAAACAAGGCACGAGGATAGTCACTTAAAGCTGTAGTAATTAACTTAAATTAAAATTCTGTTTCACTCGAATATCAAAATATTATAATTTGATTTTGATATTTCATAAGTTTCCTAAACAGTTACTAGGGAAAAAAAAAATATATATATAAGACTTTAATTATGATTAAATAATTATTTGTATTGTCCTTGCTGAGTATTTGTGCCAAACATTTTTTATATAATTGTCTTCTGCATTGCAATTTTGCAAACATTTTTAGGTTTAATATGTTGCTATCACATTGCTTGCAATCTAGTTTGGCCTCATCGCCTGCATGTCCATTTCCTTATTGCTTACTTGTGTTGGTATCAATATTAATATGACAACACTCCATACTTTGTTAAGTAGCTTTGTGTTCATTTGTAGTATTCTACAATATACTGTCTGTTGCACTAATTTATGTTCCTGGTTGCTTGTATTGATGATAAAGAGTAGGTGAAACCAGTCATTTTCTGTGATGGCTTTCCTGTAGTAGTGTGCTACTATTTAAGCGGTTAAGACAGCTGTGTTTCTTGAAACAATATAATTTGTTGGTTTTCCATAGTCTAAGGGTATTCTTTACTGTCACGTTTTATTTTCCACCTCATACCTGGTCACCCACTCCGCTCTTATTTCTAGAAAATCAACCATTTTTGTAAAATCAGTAGTTCTCCCATTCTCCTATAAGACAGAACTCGTATTTTTATAACCTGGCAAAGTTTCTCTCCGCTCCGTCCCGGAAGTATTGTTACTGGCGCATCAGAGTGTCATTCGACAACTGTTATGAGTAAAATTCATAACGATTATGTGTGGAGTATCTTCAGCTCGACTGAGCTCCATAAATAAGCGGAAATGACGTCATGCCGGGATAGTACGGTAGTAGACGCCAATTTGAGCAGAAGTTGGGGTTTTATCGTCTGCAAGGGAGAGATGTCGATTGTTTTTTAATGCGAGAGGTCGTAATTGTGTTTGCTCCTGCAGTCTACTGTGTTTTCCCTGAGTTTTTACCATCACTAGGGCACCAACATACTCAGTTGAGGTGTCCCTAGTTTATTTGCATGACAGGGAGCAATTTTTTAAATATTGTGTCGAATGTTTCGAGATATTAAACTTATAAGAATGCAAGGACAGCGTTTACATAGATGAACGGACTGCTTAACGACATTATGAAGACTGCACATTACTGCCTTTGCCATGAGGCATGAACATGTGTTATAATTGATGGATCATATACTAGTACCTGAATAAATTTTTATCTTGTGAATTGAAAAGAGGTGTTGATCAACTAATTGGCATTCCAGATTTTTTTTTTGGATTTTGTTATTTTTGAGTTGCATGATGTTACTCAATGTACTGATATGTTTGTGCGACATTATTTTTTCTATGTGTTATGTATTATGAATAAGAACAGAGATGTATTTTTTTCTTTCATGTCACACTATCACTATTTCTGAAAGCCACATAGACTCATTATATTTAATACGTGTCTGTCGACATACCCCTATGTGTTTATTTGGCCACGGACATTGTTCCGCTTATTATATCAATTTCAACTGATAGACGGCACGCATCAACAACCTTGTGGTCTGACGGTCAGGAAACGGATGAAATTAATGAGGTCTGGGAGAAGATATAAAAGTCCCCTACCCTTGTCTACAAATTTTGACGGAAAATGACATTTAGCAAAACGGGGTATGGTGCTTATAACAGTTTGGCCAGGGAAAGCTCTTTAGATCTCCATTCTCTCGCTAGCAGCCTATTTGCCTGGACATTAATGCTCCAAGCAATTTAGATGAAATGTCCATCTAAAACAGCATTGGGTTCGGTTTAGCGAGTAATTAGATCGAATATTGTTCATATTATTGCGTGATTAATCTATCTTTATCTATAGCATATTATTTCAGTATCTTTTGTTAGATAAAGTTCTAAACGTTTTTTTATCTTCAATTTAACAGTAATTAATGTTTTTTCATATTTTACATGAGACTACTGAACGATTTCTACTGTATAGTGTCATCAGTGAACTATCCTTGTCATGCATTTATATGTACTATCAGTTTGTATAAATGTTTATGACATAATTATAGAAATATGTAAAGATAGGCACTAGCACTGTAGTCATTCTTATGAATGTACTAATTTGACTGACACTGTAAGCTAACGGTTCTCATGCTTAGAGACCAAGAATACCCCAAAATAGATTTACAGCTGTAATGGCATTAATGTAAATCGGTGGTTCTCAAACCTTGGTAGCGATGACCCACACCCCCCTTCCCCCCACCCCCACAAGTTTTACTGCAGCATGAAAAAAAACCAGTGGTTCTCAAACTATTTATGACAATGACTCCAAACTTATTTTACTGCTCTATGCGGACAATGTAGACCAGTGATTCTCAAACGTTTGATGACCACAGCTCCAAACTTCAAATTGGTGAAGCTAACAGCCTCCTCGAATCACTGCGGTAAACAAGCAGTCAACAATATATAGAGTGATATCCACCATGTACAACGACAGTTAAGACATAGTATTTAAGAGAGTATAGCTATTTAACGTTAAAGATGTTTTTATTAGATGTTTGATGGACTTTCATCGTCCAGACGTTATGGGAAATGACCTCTTTGGCAAGAGCAATAACGGCATTTAACTTGGCATGCACGGCAGTGAAAATCGAGTTTCAGGTACAAAATATCGGTTTGTTACTTTTGAGTTTATTTTATTAACCCTTTCAGACCTGAATTATTTTTTGCAAATGAAAAAAATTTTTCTTTCAATTTATTAAGCAATAAGGTCTAAGAAAACAAGAATATAAAACATTTTTATGAAAAATATTTTTCAGGATATGAATTATGTAATGATTCCTATTGGCATCATTGGGACATTGTGATGCATATAGGAAATATATATCGGGTGACACATAAAAGCTCACCTTTACGCTACGATGAGTACAATTTTACACATATTTCAAATCATTTTACATGGAATGCTTCGAAACAGTTCTTGTCCTTGTTTAGGCAAAGAGCAACGTTACACTTTCCACACTTCATTCTACTGTAACTTGTTATACACAGTTTGCATCTTGACTTGTCTGGATTATATTCTGGCCAGTGACTCACAGCATCATACCGCACATCAGCAACAGGACGGGGTGCTCTTTGTACTCTCTTCTTTTTGGATGGTCCTTCCTTTGTTGAGTCTGATGGACGCCCTCTTTTTCTTGGGTCATTGGTTCCCCTTTTCAGGAGGCAGGCAGCAATATCACACACAAAATCAAGTAGTGGTCGGTGTTTTTCTTTCTTCTGATCACAGTGCCTCCTATACAAAAGCCATGCATTGACACAGGCCATATTTATGAAATGAAATATGACTCTCAAGTAGAAGCGTCTACCCTTAATGTTGGTACGATAAAGCTGAACAAGCATGTCATGGAGATCAACACCTCCCATGAATGTGTTATATTCTTTCACAATATTTGGGCGAGGGACATTCACATGCTGCTTAGCAGCAACAGACCACCGTCTGACATTTTCAACTGGCTCTTGGCTTTTATAGGTGGAGATAAGGTGCACAGCCTTATTGTCAAACCATTTCAATAGAATGATATTTTCTTTGCTTTCCACTCTAAAATCATAGGAACCTCGACCACTCTTTTTCAAAGAGGCATCTGTCTGCAAAGAGCAGCCTGCCAGCCTGTTCTTTCTCACAGTTCCGACCATATGCATTCCCAACTTCTTGAGTTCTACTGCCAGGTCAAAGGAGCTGAACCAATTATCAACAAATACCTTATGGTTCTGGTGTTTAGGCAAATGCTCCACTAGCCTAATGACTACATTACCACTAATGCCTAGAGGACCATCTTTCACTTTTGTCCCCTTGCCTACATAAATTTCGAAGTCATAGACTATCCCACTTGCTCCAGCCCGTGCGAATACCTTAATCCCCCATCGGTGTGGCTTGCTCTTCACATATTGTAGCATAGATGTGTGGGACTTGAGTGGGATCATCATCTCATCTACTGAATTATATTCCTCTGGTTCAATTTTCAGAAAATTGGTTCTCAGAGACTCTATGAATGGCCTGACTTTGAACAATTTGTCGTAATCTTTATGTTCCCTTGGAACCATATTATCATTATTGTTAACGTGCAAATAATTTCTCAATTTGCAAAACCGATCACGTGACATAGTACCTGCTATAGGCTCGTAGCGTGTAGATTCAGCCCAGTACATCCTGTATTGTGGCACATGAACAACTCCAGCTAAAATATGAATACCAATAAATTGGCACATTTCAATCACAGATGTGTTGATACACTTCCCTGTTTTTTCTGTAGAATACATGTTAGTTTGATCCACAAAATTTTTAATGATGCTGTCATCAATAAATTTTTCAAAATAGTTCAGTGGGCTTAAGTCATCATTTGGAGGATCAGAAAATGTGGAATGATATGCCACATCTATTGCTTCCATATTTTTGTGTCGCCAACATCGATTCCTTATCTCATATACTGGTGGCTCCCCGCGATTTTGTCTTCCAATTTCGTACACTGAGGGGTGTGTCATCTTCATCTTCTTCTCCATCATCTTCATCTTCTTCTCCATCATCTTCATCTTCACTATCAATCCTATGAATTTCCACAGGCATGCTGTAGCTGTCTGTATTCAACGTTTGACCTGCACCTTCCTGTTCATCCAAAACTATGCCTTGAACAGCTTCTGTCAATGCCACCTCCTCCTCCTCATCATCTTGCAAGTCAGCATCCTCAACATCTGATATATCCCCCTCTAAGAGCACCCAAACTTCCTCGCATGTCAATTGCCTCGTCATATTCTAAAAGAAAAAGATATGAAAATAATAATTATATTGTGATACATAACCTTCAAATGCCTAATCGTATATCACGAAAATAACTAAATAATCATATATTACGATACATACTCAAACTTAAATATTATTTATGTTATATTTGTTCACCAAAAACACTTAAAAAGAGATAAATATAGGCAGAAGAAACTAAAACATTCGCTAAATATTCCATGTAATTGCTAATAAACAACAAGGTGGAACGTGACATATTATATAATCCGTGTTTTACAAATGAACCTGGTGATTCCAAATGGAATCGCTACATTTTGGTAGCAAATATTCAACTTGCGTGCCTATACTCTATAATCAAATATTTGTATTATTCTAAAATTATATAAGTAATAAAAAAAACAATTTAGATAAGATTTATAAGTTTAATACATACCTGTTATTATTTTCGACAATATCAAGGGTAGCAGGAGCTGGAAACGCACCTTCTATGTCAACAAACAACGAAAACTGTTCGCGAATGCTAATTTGAAAATTATCAGCTAACAGCGCCCTCTGTCGGCAAGGCCCGGAACGAGCATTTACGATGCCATTTGGAATCATCCGTCGTTTAATATGCGCTATGAAAGCCAAGACAGTTAATGATTCCATTTGGAATCATACGGGCCGAAAGGGTATCGAGGAATCGATTGAGCAAGGTTTGATGACATAAAACATGCATTTGATGTGTCAAAAAGCATATTTTCCGCTCGACCCCCAAGCTATGGTTTGCAAATGTTTGCCGAAAATGCAAGATTTGCCTCTCAATAATACCTTAGTTACGCTGTCAGCATCGTGGAGTATGTTGTATCGATGAAAATGGAATTTCTTTATCTACCCGATTATAGCAAATTCGAAATCTGTCTTTCTCATAGCTCCGCGTGATTCGGCATTAAAAACCTCAACAATTTTACGCTAAATTCCTTATAAGGAGTGGGCACGTTGTGATCTCATTCCCTCATTCATGACGCATTCGTGTTTATCTTTTTGATTGGTCATAACAACGCGCTGGTTGGCCGGCGCTAATCCGGAAGATAACAACAGCAACTTCCGCTGTAAACAAAATAACTCTTTGTTCTATCGTACGAGGTGTTTCTTCATCGACAGTTCTCTCTTGATTACAGACTAAATCTCACCCAATTGTATTCTATTACTTCAAAATGGGAAGAAAAGGTAAGAAAGCAAAGCTAGATCAACTTTCTGCTGCTAGAGCACGTCGGCAGTGTGTAATTTCCATCAATGGTACGACCGAATCAGCGGTGAATGACAACCAAACTGATGTAGGCTCATCAACTAATTTCTTCATACCACCATGTATCCGATAGGCCTATAGTTCAAATCGCTGATCCAATAGTGCCTTTCACCACTGGCCCAAGTCGATCTCATATAAAAATGAACTTGAGTACGAGCAGGAATGGTGCTCCTCATAACACTGTCTCTGCCCAACCTGAACATACGTACAGAACCATTGTGGATATTTCTTTCATCCACAATCTGCTCACCAGCGTGTGTTGCAACGTGTGCAAGCAGAGCACATTGCACACAAGAACTGACAACACGAAGTCAAAGGGTTTCTCTCTCTTCCTGGAAGTCGTGTGCCACACATGTGAAAAAGCAATTTCTGGAACGTACACATCCGAGTGGGAACCAGAAGGCCGCGGTCCTCGGAGACACGCAATCAACAAATCTGCTGTTCTTAGTGCCCTCATGTCTGGAATGGGCCCATCTTCGTTCAATCTCTTTTGTGAGAACTTGGACCTCCCTGGCCTGCACCAGAAAACATTTCATAAATATGCAGATCACATTTTTGACCATTTAGACACTATTCTAGCATACGGTTTTTATAAGTGTAAGATCAGTAGTAGATACTGATGGAACAGAAATAGGATTCTGTCTTGAAATGAGTGAAGTCCCAGTGTAGGAGAAGAACACTGGTTTCACAGGATAGTCACGGCTGTGAAAGTATAGCTTCAGAAAGTATTCAGAGTAAAGTCAGACTTTAAAGTGTCCCTTAGCTAAGTAACTACCTTTGATAAACAATTAAAAAATTTCAAACTGTAACAATATAAAAGTAATAAGTCAGTTGAATACATTTTTTAGAATTTAATATATACATCTATCTTTTCCTTGTGCTGAATAGTGAATGGTTGATGATGGAAATCAATGAATAGCATATTGTACAAAATTTGAATATTGGGTGATTTTACAATTAAATTAGTTATTAGCTAAAAGAGTCTTTCCTTGAAATTTTCACTTGCTGTTGAAAACAAAGTTCCTCACATGTTCATTAATCTAGTCTCTTGGCTATGCTAACAGACTAATGTTTGTCATCATTAACTGTTCTGGATTTCTCTCATTTAGTTGCATGAATTGAAACATATACTGGTACTCAGCTTTCAGCTATTTTGTCTGTCTTCGCTTTGAACGACACAGATTTTTCAGTTTAGGCCTTCCTCAAGACCACCAACAACTGATGGGTACTGAGGATGAACTACGGATAACAATAACAGAGGCTCCTGTAGTATTTCATGTAGCGCAGATAGATCATGGCTCTTAGACTTCTAATTTCTGATGACATATCTGAACCCTCTTAGGATAATATAAAGTCCAGAAAAGACTTGGTTTGGTGGAGATAGACCTCTACCCGGCAAGAGATGGTGAAGGCTTCATCTTTGACTAGCCTCTTGTCGTGTGGTGAGTATTGGGGCAACTACGACAGTAGTTTCCGCCATGAATAGCCTATGAGATATTAAGGTCTCCATAAATTGGCTCGTTAAGAAAGGATAGAGACCTATCCGAGATAAGGACAAGAAGAAGAGAATGCGAATGCTTTCCACTGGACAGTGTTTTCTAGTGAATTATGGAAAGAGTTCTGTTTCCCCACGACCTTAGCTTCTGCCCTTAGATCCCGTAACAGATGTGGCAGCGCTCGTTGACAAGTAGCTGCTGCACACAGCCTTTGCTTAACCAGGATTTCTTTGCCTGAGAAGGTAGCGATCAGCTTTATTATTAATGAATGGTTACAACACACACAGCGAGCGACGACATAACACTAAGCAGATCTTCTTTACAAATATGGAACGCCACAGTCAACTGGAACACTGTTTATTTACAATGTGGACCACTGCTGCTACCCGGACCTCCAACAATCTTGGTCCGTCACACTTCCTCTTTAACACTCACTCACCATTGAGAATTACATTCAATATTGTAATGTCTTTTGTCTCTATTATTCAGATGTTACTAATATCTACAACCTTTCCTCCGTCTAAGCAAATCCTTGTCTATTGATACTATCAATTTAGGTTCAGGTTATTGAAGTGATACCGGACTCCTCCGGGGTTGTTCCTTTCCCTAGTTCTAGATGGCCACTATCTTAGACGAGTAAAAGGACTACGGTATGGACGTAACTAATTCACTCTACGTACCCTTTTTCTGAATGGAGCCTAACTCGCTCCTTCTTTCTTCAGTCTTACACAACACATTGTCTACTTGACAATCGCCTTCAACATGGCTACCCTCGTATCTCTGGGGTATGTGCGACCTGCACTGCGTCACTCACGCTTCTGACCCTTGCTGAAAAGCGTGTCTAACCGGATTTTTGTTAACCTCTTTTTGGATTCCGTCTCATGCACATTTTTTTGCGCACCCCCTTTTTCTACTCTTGCTGGACTTTCCTATATTTGATTCTCACTATTTGTTCCCTTTACCTGCCACACAGAAAAAGCCCCCAAACTTATCTGAGTGTAGAATTTTACTGATATGTAAATATTTAACACCGACAGCACGAGTGATACATTAAAAGACTAGATAATGATCAAACAATTATTGGGTTTATTAATTAAATCTCTACACGTACAGGGTTAGTAGTGGTTAGAACGTGATGATAGTAAAAGTCGATTTACACAAAAACACACAGATGAGATATCAATATTGTAGTTAATTAAATAGAAGAATGAGCTTGTGTAAAGCGAAATGATGATGGTGTGATAGGATACGTGTTACCAAAATGGTGAGTAATCTACACAGTCCATGTGTCTCTAAATGCTTCTCCTGGGTAAGATGATTCACATGTATGTATAGAATGTCCCAAGCTGTTTTAAGGTTTGTCGAGTGGGGTATCTCTAAGTCGAGGAAGTACTGATGAAAACTTTTGTTGTAATGAAAACGGTGACGGTATACATGCCTTCACTGTTTAACAATATCTCTGTAGCATTGATTAACAGTTAACAGTTGTCATATGAAAAATGTTGGTTGTCTAATCTCCGAAGGGTACTCGTTAGATTGGATATCTTCACGAAATGTTCTTAATATGTGGACTCATTAACTTGAGTATGTAATCGTTATTCATGAAATATACTTAGGAGTAAGCTTCATAGAGTGCGCTTAAGAGTGTGTTGCACTTGATATAAAAATGAGATTCAACTTTTGAGCTCTTTAGCTTGACTTCAGATGGTAAGCTTCCGATGGAGCTGAACTTGATATGAGTAATCAACTGTAAGCTTTAGCTTGACTCCTGTAGTAAGCTTTCGAGTGATTTGAACTTGATATCACCATGTATTAAACTTGTGCGCACGTGATATAATGTGACGAAGAATTCTGCGTCCACCGTCTTAATCGTGGGCGAGAAATATTCCTTTTTATTTGAGGAATGAAGGATGTTCTATGGCAACTTCTGCTAGCCAAATGTCCGTTTTGATAACTTTTTTCTGGCTAGACGTCAGACACGTAGCGTCTAGACTAAGACTTCAGATGGACTGAAGACACACAAAAGTCTTCGTAAGTTTTCACACCTAATATTACTGGTTGACTTTCATTTATTCTACTTCTCACTATTGATCTCTGTGACTTCGATTCTAATGATGTTAAATATATTGTGCATGAGAGTGGGTGCGCATGGAAGACCGTGATGATGATTTAACAAGCTAGATAAAGGTGAAGTATGTACTATTAATTACGTTCTATCAGCCTATCATCTTAGAGGAAAATCTTCTGATTTTATTAATCATTTATGAAAAGAATTAATTGAAAAACTTTCTTTCGCACATTTAGCTTTGAGGTTAAAATGAGTAAAGAATAAGAAAAAAGCATTAATGATCTGTATACGTTCTACTAACCTTCTTTTCCCTTGGCAAAATCCTGTAAGAACACAATACACTTGTTATGAGTAAAATTCATAAAAATTGTGCATATTATAGATTAGCTCAGAGGGGCTCTTTGTTTGTTTATTTTATACGGGTCACTGAGAAAGACAGGTGGGCGTCGTTAAGCCGATATGCTTGGGTTGCTCACGGGAAGCTAGGGGAGAAGTGCTGAGAGAGATTCGAGTGTGTATCATGGCGAGTGGACGTAATGTGTTTGAGCTCTTGATTGTTAAAGTGTTTAAAATGGAGTTCTATTATTACTAATACATCAAGATCTTTGGTGAGATGTGTCTAGTCATCTAGTTATCTAGTATCTGTTTGGACAAGAAGTAAAATTGCTCAGTGTCGAGTATTGATGTGAATAAAGCTTATTAAGAAAAGGACAGCCTTCCTGACATGGACTGACTGCCTACGGTATTTTCGTCTACTGCTTTTTTTTTTTTTTTTTTTTTTTTTTTTTTTTTTTTTTTTTGCGTTCGCCCGCTAATACTCGAGGCGAAATCTCAGGTTATTATTTTATGTCTAACCTGACATTGATTTTACGTGAGTATCCCTTTATTTCTTGTACAGAGACAGGTGTCCCTCGCCATTCAGGCAAATACTCGCCGATTTCGGAGGTACCCATTGCAGCTGGGTCGGCTCAGGAGCCGCCAGTCCCTGGTCGACGACACTCCTTCAAATTTCTTCGCCAGGTCTCGAGTTAATCCAGTCCAAATCCCGGTCGACGAAAAATCCTCAAATGCCGTCGCCCGGGTTTGATCCTGTATCACCCGGTCGCCAGAGCGGTGTTGTAACCACTACGCTAGCGCGGCTCCCGTCTACTGCATATGATGTGCCATTATATTGTTGGCATAAACTGTATTACATGTGGAGCTGGGTGCAGTCTTGAATAAATTGTGTATTGTCCACTTCGCCAGTTGTAAATCAAATAATTCTGAGTGGTGTGGGCTGGTTGCGGTGTCGTTAGAGATTTACTACCCTAGAAGTCATCTTGGCCACATAAACCCTCCTGTTATGTAATAATAACATTAACACCAAAACGACACGTAACAGCCCTACAGATATGACATATTTTATCCACACTGAATTAATTGCAGGCTATGCTTTAGGGATTTTTCTCTACACCACAATGTTGAAAATTTGGACTCTAATGGACTTCGCGGTACATATATTAATAAGACGCCCATTTGTTCCCAAATCTTGCCTGTGACGTGAAACTCCGCCCATACAACCAATAGGTAATAGTCCATCTGGTCTCTCGTACCTAGAATCTCTCTTGTCCCCTGTCAGTTGAAAAGTGAGTAGGCCACTCGCTACCAACTTTCAATGCCGTGCTGCATGACAAATAGATGCAAAGAAAATAACCTGCCTTCGAACTGTCACAAAGCCCTCAGTCAACTCCTGTTTCTCTATCGCCCGCGTGTCAGCTTTTGTTCTATGCTGCTGGCGGCTGCCTTTATTGCCTTGGTCCATTGTCGCTTGCATGCTAACAAGTCCCTTTGTTGTGCCTGGCTCATTGTATTTCATCTGGAAGAAAAGGTTGTTGTTCCGTGTCGACGGCTTTTGATATCATACTCCTGGAGTTCATTGTTGCCGGGTCTATTGTATTGTGCGAGACGCTGGCCGCGTTGTGTTTAAACAACGGCTGAGACTAATCTTTTGTGTAAGCAGCGCACTCCTCATGAAACCAAATGTGTTTAACAAGGTGGGAACAGAATAAAAAAAATATCTTTACCACCGATGAAAGGACAAATGTGGTTCTATAGATACCAGTCACGAATAATAACGATTACAGTTTACAGATGAAATAGCGAAACGTGGGATGAAAGAGCACGATGTGGGAGAAAATAAAATAAGAAAGATGTAGGAAAATATAGGGCGATAAGGCTTGGCGCTCGTTTATCACATCTCTCTCTATTCGCCTTGTCTTCCTGACTACTTCTGTGCATGTGTGATTTGAAAACTCCTCTATTTTTGACCTGACACCCGGCGTACAAGAAAGCAAGGTCTGACAGTCTGTTTTGGTCCAGCGGTTTTGTAAAGTCTCAAGTGAATGTGTGAAAACGGGTGTCAGACATCTTCTTAGTGTAACTAAACCTGTTTGTCCATGACTTTTTAATATATCTCCTTTAATTATCCAGACTTGAAGCTTTCTATCCATAAGTATTTGGCTATGATTGGTTCTAGTATAGATTATTTACAAGTTTTTAAAGCCGCTCAACACATCGGTATTGTTTATGCTGACGCCTTAAATTTCACTTTCCTCAGTAAATACTTGTTCATTCCATTTTTTCTGTGGAATGCATAAAATTGGAATTATTCTTTGAAAAGTGAACTACCTTCTATCACTCTCTGACACTGCATAAACCTACACGAGTCCTAATTCCATTTCCGAAATTGTACACTCCATTCGCCATTATAAAGACGCCATAGCTTTATCGGTCATCTTGTAGCCAGTTCGAGTATTTTGATTGGTTGGTCTAAATCGTAGTTTCCAAGAATACTAGGCTTGTTTCTTTTTCATTCAATAACAAGCCATGTGTATACAAATTAAGTTACAACAGGCCCTCCCTCTTTTTCTAAGAAACATTCGAGGGATGCGATTACGTCTTACGACAACCATGCACCGTTCTACAGTATTTCAACGTGCCGTCAGCATCGTCCGAGCAGATTATGCTAAGAGTCAGCATCGTAACATTAATTAAAAATAAGTCATTGACATCGCTGTCAGCTTTGATGCAACTTGGCTAACTAGAGGTCGTAAGTCACTGATAGGTGTTGGCAGTGTTATCGACATCTTGACTGGAATGGTCATCGATACGCACGTTATGTCTTCCTACTGTCACAGCTGCGAGACTACTTGACAGTTGCAACTGAAAAACCAGCCTGACAAATTTTAACAATGGAAAGCAGAGCATCTGAAGGACTGCTGCCGTAATTACGAAGGGTCATCCGGAATGATGGAGGTAAAAACCTGTGAGGTTCTCTGGCTTCGTTCAGTGGCAAATCACAAGCTACGCTACACTGCTTTGCTTTCAGATGACGATTCCAAGGCCAACAACAGACTCTGTGACATCAAACCGTATGGTCCAGAAGTTGACATAACCAAAGAGGAATGCGTCAACCATGTCGCAAAGCGATTAGGCACTGCACTGAGGACACTCATTATTGATTGCAGGAAACAAAGTGTCACCCTTGGGGCAAATGGCCATGGTCGTCTTACCCAAAATGCCATATGAAAACTGGATATTTACTACACCATGGCCATCCGTCAGCATAGTACAGCCCTAAAGATGAAACAAGCCATCATGGCTTCTCTCTACCATGGGTATTCAACAAACGACAAACCCCAACATAATTTTTGTCCACCAGACAAAAACTCCTGGTGTTTCTATCAGGCTTCCGTGGCCAAAGGAGAAGCTGCTGGACCCCACGAGACCCAAGTTCCCACTCCGCTAGACTACAACCTGCTCCATAAGCACTTAACCCCTAATTATGAGCGTCTTACTGATCAGCATTTGCTCAAGCGGTGTGAGCTAGGTGCAACTCAAAATGCAAACGAAAGCCTCCACAAGGTTATATGGAGTCGTTGCAGCAAGCGGAAATTTGTGTCATTAAAAAAGGTCAAATTCACTGTTCTTGTTGCCAATGGAGAGTTCAACTTTGGTCCATAGCCAGCGCAGAAATAAAAAAGCTGTATGGCCAAGCATCTGGAACAAACTCGAAGCGCCTTGGACAGGTGCGATTAAGGAAACATCTGGCCAACAGCCAGAAATATGAGGCTGACACACTTGTAAAAATAAAGAAAAATTAGGCAAGAGGCAAGACAAAGGCGAGAGGAGGAGCTGCAGGAAGCGGTGCAGCATGTAGTTCTGGACAATTTTAGAGACATTTAGCCCCGCAGAATGGAGTATATTGGACAAGACAAGTCACTCAGTGAGTAAAATGCATTTTTCTTAAAATTAACTTTTTATTAACAAAAAATTACAAAGCTAACAACGTATCTGACAGATCATTATAAAATCTGGCATGCATGTAGTACACACATATATATCTTTATTTGTTTAGGAGAGAATTTTGATATTTTGGTAATTTTTAAAATATAATTTTTTATACTTTTTTAAAATATTTTTTTCATACAAATATAGTGTTTTTTTTAAATCATTAAAAATAGAATTTTAAACTTATCAAAATAAGCTTCTGAACAATTTTTTTATTTTTTATTCACAACATGTGCGTGCAATTTGATAAACTTTGGACAACAGGAAACATATGACATGGTCTCTTGACAATTGGTTAAAATTCCAATATGGCGGATTATTTTTTTTGGTTACCATGGTAACCACATGTTTTTAACAAACAAAAAAAGAACTGTAGAATTTGGTTCATGGACATACACTGTGCCCATTGAGTATATAAAAAGTGTGAAATATTATTAGAACAAATGTTAGTTTTCACTGTAGTGCATGCCATTAAGACGCTTGTCTGAGATATGATCACTCTTATCTATCATAGACCACTACTACTTTAGGTACTTGCCATTTATTGGTGTCCAGGTCTGGGATTAGAAATGAGAGGGAGTACGATTTACACTAGACTAGAATAATAACATTTATAAATTTTTACATCTGAGGTGGCGCGGTAGCTTGCTGCGATCGGCGGCCTTTTTCTCCCAAGCTGATATATGTATGTCGAGTGCCTTTATGTCTCTGTTGCACTCATCTTTGAACCTCAGCTGTGGTCGTTCGGTTATTCTTTGGCCGTCTGCTAGTCGGCCATAGAAAATATTCCTGGGGGTGCAACCATCTTTAATAAGGCGAACTTGGTTAGTGTAATCTGAGCTGTCTAAGCGGTGTATTTATACTTTGCAGACCAGCGTGTGACAGTACGTCGGCATATATCACATTGTGATGTTGTGAAAAGGATTTGAGCATAAAGTAAATTGTTGATGCAGTTGTCTGATTAACCTGAGTTTTTGTTAAACACTATGGATGTTGATTTGCGGCAAGTGACCGCGCAAGGGCACCTACGTTTTCATTGTGACTAACTTTTTTTAAGAAATCTATGGAGATTGAACTGGACGTTGAAGTCATTTATCATTAACTCTTTAAGCCCCCAAGAGCCAGTATACTGTACTTCCCGCTAGACCCATTTGGCCCAATCAACAGTATACTGGCTTTCGTATCTCTTGATCCTTTCTAGGGCTGTTTTCTAATTTTGACAACCCAAAAACGCTATTTTCTTAAAGTATAGCCATCCATTATGGACTTTTGTTATTTATGAATATGAACATTTAAAAAAATTATTTCCAAACAAAAACAATAAAAACATACTGGTATGGCCATTTTTGTTTGGGCCAAACCCACCTTTCTGCTTGGGACTGAAAGAGTTAATTATTACCTGGACAGTGAGCCTCATGGAGGTGTATATTTGTTGCTTGAGTCGCTACATTTCTAGATCCACCCACATAAACCCCACAGTCAGGTTTAATAACACTACGTAAAGTATCTCCTCTTAAGCATAACTAATAAGAAACAATAATAAGATCGATCATCTCGTGTTTTGCATGAGTTGTGGCACCACTGAAAATCCTTTGTTTAGTGCCCCGAGTATGGAAAAAGAGGATGTCTGAGCCTAGACTGAATATGAATGAGTAATGTGAAAGTAGAGACCATTTGAGTCACTAATAAAAAAATGGAAACTGTAACTTTTGGAGAGATGAGAGATATATAATCAAATATATAAGGTCTACTTCCTAGTCATACTCGAAACTATGTTTTAATAGGTCATACCCTTCTCCGTCCTCTTATGAAAAATAGGAAAATCTATTACAGTAAGGACTACAACAGCAAACTTTAAGTGACAGTTAGAAAAGAATAAATTCTGACTGTTGTAAATATAATTATTAAAGAAGCCACAAAACCAACATGAAATAATAACTTCACTAGCTCTGATGGGCTAGTGATTGTATGTCACAATCGCATAAAAAAATACTTCACTCAACCTCTAAGGCAAAACGTCTTACTCCAAACCACCAACACCCGTACACTTTCTCACTACCAAGATAACCTAACTAAAGGGGTAGACCCCCAGCTTTCGTGAAGAAAACCGCCTCTTGTAAAGTTAACAAATCTTCTTCTTCTTCGATCCTTAACCACCGACCGTCAAAGCAGTCAGTGGCCATCACGCCTAGTGGCGTCTTGTAGGGCAACAACAAATTGATTCCACTTTGCACGGTCGGTGGCCATCCTTCGTACAGTGCCCCAACTCTGGTTCATTCTTTGCATCTCAGCCTCCACAGTCCTCCGCCAAGTTGTTTTTGGTCGGCCTCTCTTTCGCTTTCCTTCAGGGGTCCAAAGCATAGCTGTTCTTGTGATGGCATCGGGGTCTCTTCTGAGGACATGACCAACCCAGCTCCAGCGTCTGCCAGCTATGATGGTGTCCATGTCCTCTTGCTTGCTACAGTAAGCAGATCTTGGTTGGTGATGGTATTCGGCCAAAAGATGCGGTGAATTTTTCTTAAAGTTAACAAATACTGGTATGTAAATGTATTCCTCAGCTAGGAAAAACACTACACTGTTCCACCACATTTGATATTCCAATTTACATCAGTATACTCCGAGGTAACAGGACTAATTGGATCTGATGATAGTGCCGTAATGACTAGTTGGCAACGGAGGCAGCCTGTATGTGCTGGACTGACAAGTAATGTTGAACAACAGGCTGTGTTTACGTTATCCACGATGCAGCCGTATATGCTGAAACTGGCAGTATGATCTGGACTGCTTTGTAATATTTGTAATATGGAAGTTGTAATCCAACTGAAAGCAGCAATCTAATCAGGAACTGGCAGTGTGATGTAGAATGCCGGGTAATTATGTATTATGTGGAGGACTGTAATCCAACTGAAAGCAGCAATCTAATCAGAACCTGGCAGTGTGTCGTAGACTACCGGGTAATATTTATTATGTGGAAGTTGTAATCCAACTGACCGCCACAATCAAATCAGGAAGCACAGAACAAATGTTGTGACCAAGGCTCTGAAAAGTATAGAAGCAATCAACATCTCATTACTACCCGTAGCAGTCTCTTCCTCTGTCATTCTCTCACCCATGCAAAATATAAACAAACCTCCACTCGTCGTTTCTCTCTCTCACAAAATCAAAACAAAACCCTTCTCTCACCCACTTTGATCTGTTATGCCTAGTGAATCACCACCACTGTAGGTCCCTAGGTTTCTATTTACAAGTCACGCGTTGATGGCGTGCTGCGTCGCAAAGCGACCTTTGGCTCAAAATATATTCACACACACACACACATCTGGTCTCACACACGCTATGGTAAGGTGAAAACATTGTTGGGTATCCCCAAACTCCATGCTAATTATATGTGGCCCGAGTGATAATTACCCCAGTAGAGATACCACTAAATGAGTTACCAAAATATTTAGCTTTGGGCTTACACTCATTATATCAAATAGCAAGAACTATTTACAGTTTTATTATACACACATAAGCTGAAAAATTAGTAATTGACGATACACCGGCTCACACATTCTGTCTTAAGAAAGACCACTCCTAGCTAACACTTAGTGATTATGGATAGTGGCTCACTTAATAACATTCAGAGCATCCCGGTCATGGAAAAAAAAATTACCTTAAGGACAAAAAGTTTATATATAGTGTGATGAAGTCTGAATCCTATCTCGGCGCTCATTCAAAACATTACACCGTACAGAAATTTCGAGAAGTCAAGCAACCATTCAAAACGGCAGCTCAGGTCACGCAATGCTAATAATTTGTAATGCCTTTTAGTAGGAAGACGAGAAAGTGTAGATGTTGACAGTTTTTCGAAAGGCGCTGTGCAGTTAATAACGGTATACATTGGTAAGAAAGGACTCAATCGATAATAGGGATCATTAGCTTTAGGCAGAGACTTATTATTTCACTTGATGTGGTGTAGAGCAGAAGTTATTGTGATTTTAAGACAGCGGAGCATGAACCATGATGTGCTTATCCCTGTTTAGGCTGCTCCAGTGAAAAGTTGGATTAACGAAGGAAAAGGAAAGCTTTCGCAATAGATAAAGTTTAGTTCTAAGAATAACATAAGGTTTGGATGAAGGAAATCGGTTCAGAAATAAAGAAACTAGAACGATTTCGGATGTTTCACACTAGCACAAAACGCCTACTATTTACACTTTGTCGAGACTGCATCATAGTTTGGCCTAGATGCTTTCTGGTACGGGAGACAACTGAGTATAAATAGCGGAAGGTATCACCAGTCAAGGACTTGCCGCAAAATTAAAATCACAGACACGAGCGAAAACTTCTACTACCAGACTCCATTGCCATCTGCAGGCGAAAACAGTCTGCAGAACCATTAAAAGCCGGTCTGCATGTGATTGAGGGTAGAGAGAATATTCTTACTTAGATATATACAATTAAATTATTGTTATGTGCCTTAAAGAAGTGGGTAGATGTGTGTAGAATCGCTGTGTAGTTCGTGGAAGGAATTCAAGCCTGTGTTAACTATATTAAATTGTAAAATGAAAGCAGATGGACGAGTAGATTGTGATGATAGTTTAGGAAAGTATTTTGAAAATGTAAGCTTGCTGGAATGGACCACCCTATTGGAAAGATGGAAAGAATGAAATACATTGTTTTACTGAATAATTTGTGTTGTATCTTAACATTTTCCAAAAGGCCTATCTGTTTTTAAGGAAGCAAATCATGGACAAACTGTAACCAGAATGTTACTGGAATAGCGTTTTATTAATTAAATGAATTATGTTATTTTTGACTTACTATGATTCTCATGAGTAATCACATCTTATCTGAACTGTCTTACCCTACCTCCTGACTAGATACGGAGATAGTGAACAATACTACGTAGGATATGTACTTATTATATTTCAGGTTAAATCATACCTTGAAGAGTTACTAATTCTATCGAGTCTAAATCAGCTGGATGGAGCTCGCGTTGTTTAAAGCCCTTGTGAAATGTCAGAGGGTCTTCAACAGTGCCACCTTTAAAATTGGAAGAACCGCAGCTGTAGGATTCTTTCCAGTTACAGTGCTGGGAAAGGCCTAGAAGACCTTGTTTAGGGCTACGTGACTTTACAAAACTGTAGCACACCAAAGAAATTAAAACTTTAAGAATATAGAGTCCAAGAACATGGAACATAGATCCTACAATTTTATTACCGACAAAAGAACAGAGTAATTTATTTTTTTTCGTACGCCCGCTAATACTCGAGGCGAAATCTCAGGTTATTTTTAATATCTAACCTGACATTGATTTTTACGTGAGTATCCTATTTTCTTGTACAGAGACAAGTTTCCCTCGCCATTCAGGCAGATACTCGCCGTTTTCGGAGGTACCCATTAGAGCTGGGTCGGCTCAGGAGCCGCCAGTCCCTGGTCGACGACACTCCTTCAAATGTCTTCGCCAGGTCTCGAGTTAATCCAGTCCAAATCCCGGTCGACGAAAAATCCTCAAATGCTGTCGCCCGGGTTTGATCCTGAATCACCCGGTCGCCAGAGCGGTGTTATAACCACTACGCTAGCGCGGCTCCAACAGAGTAATGATGAACCATAAGACTGTGGTGAAAGAACATAGTAAAAGTCTTTATACTTTGTGATATAATAATATTAACATTGTTCAAGTTCAGCGCAGAGGAAAGACAGCTGTCTTAAAGGATCATGTAAACAGACGAATCTGAACTGTATTAAGTTTCTTGTAACTGTAAATGTAATGTAAATAACTGAAAGCGACACCACGTATATTTTAAAATCAAATTGATTTTATTTACAAATTACCCAACAGAACAAAGAAAGATCTTGTATATAAATAAATTATAAATTGTACCAACAGACTTTATTGAATTATTTAAGTTTGGTTCATAGTTCTTGTTGGTTAGTTATTTACCCCTAGCAGAGTCACAGTCTAAGGTTAGTCTGGAGATGGCATCATAGGAACCTAAGATAGTACATTACCATCTCATCTAGGAACCTATAGAGCTTGACTATACCTGTGATGTCGATACACCATTCTTTTCAGAGAATGGGGTATTTCTTTTAAGACCGGTCTCTTATCTTGCACTATCCTGGTATCATCGGATACATCTATGTGTCCAGGATATTATCATCTTATTATCTTTACCTCTCGCGACAAATATATATATATATATATATATATATATATATATATATATATATATATATATATATATATATATATATATATATATATATATATATATATATGGTAGTTTCATTGATTCTCAACCCAACTTCTAACCCAGGTTCTTTTGCTTGTGTGACTGTTGTTACGTTGACCCTTGTGTATGTTCTCGACTTAGTGTACCCTTGTCTTATGTTCACTGGCTGTAATTGTAGGCGCAGTACCTTTGTGGCCTACCTTGTTCCTATGACTACTGAATGAGATCAAATTATCTGCCAATTATAATACTTGAAAGGACTTGACGACTCAGAGCTGACAACCAAAGTTCTTTATTAGTTGTCAAAGAACATATTCACAAATTGGCTACCTCCGAGCCTGATTATCAATAAATACATATGAGAATTCATTGATGACACTCCTACATCACGTACTACATTGGTCAGGAACTAATGTTATTATATCTCTTGATTAGCTCAGGATCTCTGCTGTCTACTTTGTTATTCTATCCACCCATCACTACTACACATCACTACTGATTAATGGGCTGTTCTCCATCTATTAAATTTGTTTCGAAGTATTGTCTGAGTCACCACCAGTGCTGGTAATTTCTTCGTAGCTATAAACTATTCTTTGTACTACCTGCCCTATATGTCCGACGCTGGACCACTGCTTTAACACTTGTCCTTGTCTATCTGCTCTCAGCTAATTACACGAGTGTTTACATACCAGAATAAACTGCTGGCGATATCTGCTGGACACAGCTCGACATGAAAAACTATTTGTTATGGAAATATCTTGCATCAGTCTTCTTCTCCTCTTCTCTGCTCACTGCAGCAGTACCATAAGCAACATGGCACCTCAGCTGTCCATAACATGGTAGAAGGTCGTACGGTTAGTCTAATTTCTAACCTGCTCTCAGCTGACGACCATTGAAGAGTGTTCTCAACTCTTTTCTTCCCTCACGGGTTTTTCTTGACACAATCTTGACCTAAAACTAAGTCCCACTACTCATAAATTATTCTTACATATTCCTATCCCAGTTCTCTCCCTTTCCTTTCACATTACCTCCCCTATCCTATAAAAGATTTGTCCCTGAGGACAAATTTTTCTCTCCCCTTGAATACTACACCTACCTCTACCCTAAAACTTAATATGTCTACTTCCTTGACCAGTACTACAATACATAAACACTTAAATCAAATATATATCATCATTCTACTCGCATGGAGTAATCTATTATGTGTTCATCATCATCTTCCTACTACCTCATCATATTGTAACCATATGATGCTGACCACAAAACATAATCTGTAATCACTACTAACTGTGCCTATTTATACCTTGTGCACTTCTTTCATCCACAATTTATTATATCTTTCACACTCAATTTTCCCTCTGAACCTCATCATTCCCTACTTTTTTTCTGAGCTCAACATATTTTTCTCATTAGCTGTCATATCCAAATCTATTTGTCTACCATTGTAAGTCATTCCATCATGACCTACCGAGCATCATCATACTCGTACTCACTTTCTTATTTTACTTTTTCTGTAGTTAACACGTTTTCACACAATATACTGTAACTGCCTGTTACCCTCAATTTATAATATATACAATCGTTTGTGACCCATTGAAACATCATGGTGTCACTGATTCTTTATTATTGCTATCTCCCCTGGCTAAACTTCCACCTATCTTTTGGACCTAAAAATACTTTGTGTGGTCCCCTAATACGAACTACTTGCGTTTCCGTATCGTCTATCTATTCCTAACTCTTTAATCTTCTTTCTATTTCTTTATCCTCATGTGCCTGTGCACTCATCTGTCCTGCTTTCCGTATTCGTGTATTTCAATCTCTTTCTTCCCTACTCTTTTGTTCCTCATAACATTCTGCCCTTTTTCGTAAACCTTCTCTTACTATATTAGTTCAGTCCAGAACTCACATTCACCTCTTTTCGTCTCACTTATAATTCCTCCGTCATATGTTCGTTATATTTTGGTTACTTGTAGAACCTTTCTGTATATCTCTGCCAATTATACATGGCTTCTCCCAACATACTTATGTGTACCCTCCATGTATCTCTCTGTTATATCTCTATGGTTTCGCAAAACTTCATTGTCTTTGCCATCTCTTCCTCCCTTATCCACTATATGCGTTCCATCTGGCACAGTATCCCTACTCTTGTTTGTCATCCCCCTATGACTTCTCCAATCTCCAACATTTTTGCTACCCTCACCCTGGCTTCTTAATTTCTCCCATATTCCAAGCTTCTCAATTCTCGCATACTCGCCCTTTTCCTCATAGCTTATCGTCACCATTTTTTTTCTCCCCCTCATCTCTTCTGACATTATCCATGTCTTTTTCTTTCTGTACTATTATCTTCAATCTCCCATGGCCTCTGTTCTGAACTCTCGACACTCAAGTCCTAATTATTCTCTACTGCATTACTATCGTTGACCTATCAGCTTCTTAAACTCTTTAGTCTATCGACCCATTTCCAACAACTACTGGCTCATCTCTTTCCTTTCTAATTTTATGCTATTTTCAGTGTAAACCAATTGCATTTAATTATTTCCGCAATAAAAACATACAACTTTGGGCCAAACCCCCTTGTTTGCTTGGGACTGAAAGAGTTAATATGTTCAGTGTAAACCAATTGCATCTAGTTTCCCCACAACTAGACTCCCGCTGCAATTTTCTACTTCTCTCCTTCTCCCATTTATCTCCTCTACCTCTTGTTCCCTGATTGGAACTGTACTCTCCAATTTCTCAATTATACACTCTATTCATCTCCAAATATTTCTCACCATCACTTATTTCTCCATATCTCTATCTTTATTATTCCTACCGTCGTCACCACGGCTTTTCCTATAATTTCGCCCATACTACCATGGCTTCAAATCTACCTCTTACCTCTCACTTACTCATATCCTCCTATACTGCAGTACCCTATTGGTCAGGTGTACTCAGTTTACTTCATATGTGCGGTATAGACCAATCATACTTGTCTCTTTAAGATTAGCAACCGCCGCCACTTTGTTTATGTATCTAATGCTATGCCTCTCAGCACATAGCCTCCCCCTAACTATCTATTTCACCTACTCATCATCTCCAAAACCTTCATAGCTACGGCCTCTTTGCTCTTGAGCGCCTCTAACGTTATCAGCTTATTCCTATCTTGAGTCTCCTCCACTCCTCTAACTTCGTTAACCTTTTGCTTCCTCTCTACCTCTCCATCTCTCGTATCTCCAGAATTTCTCTCAACCTCTCTACTCCTTACTTCTTCAACCATTTGCTTCGGTTTCTCTTCTACTGTCTCATCTCTCATTTTCCCTGAGTTTCCCTGAGGTTCTCTTTCGTTACCTCGATCTCTACTTATATAACCCTCTCGCTGCATAATTATTGCACTCCGTGGTATTCTAGATTCTCTGACACTGCTACTAATTGATGCGTCTCTGCTTTTATACCTTTCGTTCCCGTTTTTCACTGGAATTCTTGATTTTCTTATTTCTCTTCTGCTACTACTTCTTCCCTCTTCCTTTCTAGCCTCCCGGCTCTTGGATCGGTACTCTCTTCGATCCGTATTTCTTCTAATCTCTTCCTCTCTGCTTCTATTTTTCAGCCTATCTCGGCTCTTGGATCGGTATTCCCCTCGATCCGTATTTCTTCTCTCTTCGTTTTTTAACTCTTCATATTTTCTATCCACATATTCGCAAAGCGCCTCTATATCCTCCTTCTCTTTTCTAATGCTATTTCTTGCCTTATTCTTCTTGCTAGATCTCACATCTACCTGTTCTACCTGTTTCAACTTTTCGAGGCGCCTTCTATAATCTGATGAATTGTCTGATGACGACCAACATCTCTTCGTCTTTTGTGTACCCCTTCCTCTATCTCTCTTCTATGGGATCTCCGTTTGCTATGTCTGTGACACTCGTCACTCTCCTCAGACAACATACTGTCTGAGTTACTTGACATCGATACCTCTTCTGGAGTCCTTCTCCGTCTGCTTCTATTTTCCACTTCATTAATCGTTTTCCGACCCTTTCCTCATGTCGGTCTATCGTCCTCTTGTTTTTCCCTGTGTCTGCCTCTCCACTTCGGGCGTACCTGCATTTATGCTGTATTTCTTATCTTTGCGAGTGGCATATTGTATTCTGACGAATCGTCGGATGACGTATAATATCTCTTCTTTCCACGTCTAATGTCTCTCGCCCTGTCCTCCTGATCGTCTGTTTGTTCATTTTCTTCCATCTCCTCTTCTTCCTGCTTATTTTCTTGTTGCCTCTCCGCTTCCTGTATCTGACGTAATTGTTTCTTTTGCTCTGCTAATCTATTTTCTCTCTCTTGCAATCTCTGTACATATTCCATGAGCGGAATGTCCTCTTCGCTCTCTGAGTTATCTCTTACATTTCTTAACCTCCTTAATTCTTCTGGTATAGTTCTGTCACCTTTTTCTCTCTCCGACGTTCTCGCCTGATCACGCTGTACATCTTCCTCTTCTTCCTCTATTTCCACCTCTGTCTGCTTTCTCTGTCTATTCCTCTCTGTATCCTGTTTGTCTTCCCCATCTTTCTCTCTTCCTCTCTCCTGTTTGTTTTGTGAATCGTTAAAAATTCCAGATCTTTGGTTTGGGTTTTTAGGTTGTGTATTTATCTCCGCTTTAGTAACTATCTGACTTCCACCTGTGCCTGGTCTGTATGACTCTTCCGGAGAACTTTCTTTTGATGTAGTCTCATCTGTGTCCTCTGGTACCACTACATAATGGGTCTTCCTCTTGTTCTGTTCCTGCGGTGGTATGTCTATAGGTTTCTGCGTTTGTAACCTTAGATGTTGTACTTGCGCCTTGATGGTTTTATTTTGATCTAGTTTCCATATTTGGTATGCTGTTTCTAAAAGGCGTCGTAACACCTGCCAATTCGGAATCCAGTTCTGGTCTAGTTTTCCACTCCTAACGTGTTTCCTATAAAACACTATGTCTCCCGGCTTGAATTCCTGTGCAACTGCATTTTTATTCGCATTTCTTTTCCTCCTTTCAAAATCTTTCTTGATGTTCCTTTGTGCTAAGGTGAGTGCTCGGTGTTTTTCCCGGATTAGTATTTCCATGTCATTTAGCGCAATTACGTCAAGATGTTTCGTGATAAAGTCTTGAAATATTCTTTTGTTTTCTTTTTCTATCCGTATGTGTGTCTTAATCTCCTTCATCCTATCCTTCATGCTGTCCTGTTATATATTCCGTCCCTGCATTCCATCTCTTTGTTGACCGGTTCCAGTCTCATATAACTTCCTATTGGTATGTCTATCTCCGAAGTAAGGTTGTCGCCCCTTCCTTGAACCATTTCTATCCTATGTACTCAATCGGATGTGTAGTACGGTCTGGGACAATTGTTTCTCTATCTTCTTTCCCTGTATTCTATGCGATTGTTGTTTCTATGGCTCCATCTTCTTTCCCTCCACATGCGTTCCTGTTCTCTACACGATAGACAATTTCTGGTATTCATATAATCCCGTCTTAACTGCTGGTTACCCCTCCTAGTGTATGTTTTCCTATCTCTAATACCACTATGTCCATCTTTCCTTTCATTGTAGTTATCCTGTCCTTGTCTGTTGTCTTCAGTGTGTGACATATGTTGTACTCTCCCCACAATGAATCCTCTTGGTATCGTGACATGCTTTGCTGCTGTGTTGAGTAGCATAACTGGAAATTGAGACCTGTTTCCTATCACTACTATCCCCTCCGTCATGTTTATGCATGGTCATCGGTTATGTCTGCATCTTGGAATTCGACTGTTCAATTTTATAATATGGTGACCTCTTAATCTTTCCTGTGACTATGTTCACCGTATTCGGACGTAAAGTAATCGGTTTCTGTAATCTTATCACGGATGCGATATGCATATCATCTTGCATGTCAATGTAGTCATCCTGAATCCTTAGCTTCTGTATGTCAAAGTACAATCTTACGCTGTATTTCTTCATAAAATCTCTGCCTAATATGCAATTCCGTGACATACCTTTCACTATAACAAAAGTTTGCATCAACGACTTCGTTCCAATGCTAAACCATAACGTTGACATTCCCATCATCTTTAACCTTTCACCTGACACAGACTGAGTTGCATGCGTGTTTTTTTCAATTTGGGTGGCCGACATAGCTGTTTATATAACCCAAATCTTAATAAGCTAACACTAGCGCCTGAATCCAAGAGACTTCTGATTTTTCTGTCACCTATTATTATCAAACACGAACTCGGATCTGTATGGTAAGTTTCGTTCACTGTTCATATATCTCTATTCTGTTTCCTTATCCTTGGCCCTCCTTCTATATGTACCTGCTTATTATCCTGTGACCTATTTATCACACTATTCCTGTCACTCTCTCTCATGTGAGTAGGTCTGCCTTTTCCCTGACAACTGTATCCACCGTAACGAAGTGTATCGAAAGCCCTCGTGCGGTGCGTGCATGAGTGTGCTCCTTGCGTTTGGGTGTATTGAGGTTGACACCAGGTGTCGTCCCTGTCCCTACACATAGCCTGTCGCGGACCATGACAACTATCTAAACGAGCAGACCCCTTCTTTTGACACATGCATGGCGGTCTCCATGTACACACGCTAGCTCTGTGTCCCCGCTGATGACAGTTATAGCATTCCATATCTTGCACCCATCGGCGACCTGTTTGTGGTCTCCTTCCATGACCATTTCCTCGACCGACATTATCTATCTCCATTGGCTCCTCTTCATCAACCCTTGCCTGTTCTACTCTCAACTCAAACCTTCTCCTTATATTTTCTTCTGCAATGGACGAAGCCATAGTGTCTTTTAACGTCTTATGATCTTTCCTTATTAAGTGGAGTTTGATGGCATCACTATATAATCCGTCTACGAAGATAACGATCAATTGGTCATCTATTCCTTGTCTGTCTATAGTTTCAGCTGGAAATACATCTTCAATGATGTTAAACATTCTGTCAGTATACATCTGTATCGTTTCTTCTTTGCTTTGTTTTATCTTTCTAAGTTTCTGCCATCCTACGTGTACATCTTGTAATTCTCCATATCTCTTCACCAATTCCTGTTTGAAATCTTGCCATGATTCCTCTGGCACTGTGTCTAACCTTCTTCTAATGAAATATGCTACTAAATGTGTGCTAGTAAGAAAAGTTAACAATCTCTTTTCATTATCTGAGGCCTGAACTGATAACAAATATCTCTCTATTTGTAAGAGCCAGGTCTTACATTCAGTAGATTTACCTGAAAACGTATCAACATTCCCCTTGACATTGGCAAGTTTACTGTTTTTGTCTAACCTACCCAATGTCTCAGATACCTGACGTAATACTCCTACTACCGTTTCTGTCTGTTGTTCAATTTTTAGCCCTAAAAATCGAAAAAAAATTATGTTAGTGGGGCTTCTTGGGGCTCTGAAAAAAAATTTCTCTGGTTAATTATCTTGATGTTGTAACAAAACAATTGCTATTCACAGCAAATCTCTATACCAAAAATATGAAGTAAATTATAATACACGAATAGGTTCAAAGTTGTATACAAACAATAATTCTACCTAATTATAACTAACTAACTACACTGTATCTGGACGTAGGTTCCTGATGAATGTTGCTATTTTGGACTGCTGACTTGAGTGTGCACACTGTTTTTGTTTCTTTCTTTCTTCCCTGTTGTTTTCTGTGTTATGAGCGGCTGTTGTTGATACTTGTTACACTGTTCATAGAAGGATCACTCTGGTGTGATGATGTTTGACCCATACCCGACTGTGGAATTAAGTTATAAAAAGAATGTATCTTCGTCACAGTTGACTTAGGTTCCTTCGTTGACCTCGTCACGATCGGCTGCTCTTCATATGTCTCGGCACGTAACTGTCTTGTTTTCTTCACTGTTGACTTGAATTCATGCTTCGTTGATCTCGACGTTGTTTTTTAATCTCCTGCGTTTTGATAAGTACACTTTTTTTGTAACACACGTAATCTTCCCACAAGTGGTCACTGGCACCATAAAGGCAAACTTGTGTCACCACTTCTAGGTTCTTGGTTTTGATGTTATTACGTTACGTTTACCCGTGTGTATGTTCTAGACTTAGTGTACCCTTGTCTTATGTTCACTGGCTGTAATTGTAGGCACAGTACCTTTGTGGCCTACCTTGTTCCTATGACTACTGAATGAGATCAAATTATCTGCCAATTATAATACTTGAAAGGACTTGACGATTCAGAGCTGACAACCAAAGTTCTTTATTAGTTGTCAAGGAACATATTCACAAATTCGCTACCTCCGAGTCTGATTATCAATAAATATACATATGAGACTTCATTGATGACACTCCTACAGCACGTACTACATTGGTCAGGAACTAATGTTATTATCTCTTGATTAGCTCAGGATCTCTGCTGTCTACTTTGTTATTCTATCCACCCATCACTACTACACATCACTACTGATTAATGGGCTGTTCTCCATCTATTAAATTTGTTTCGAAGTATTGTCTGGGTCATCACCAGTGCTGGTAATTTCTTCGTAGCTATAAACTATTCTTTGTACTACCTGCCCCATATGTCCGACGCTGGACCACTGCTTTAACACTTGTCCTTGTCTATCTGCTCTCAGCTAATTACACGAGTGTTTACATACCAGAATAAACTGCTGGCGATATCTGCTGGACACAGCTCGACATGAAAAACTATTTGTTATGGAAATATCTTGCATTAGTCTTCTTCTCTTCTTCTCTGCACACTGCAGCAGTACCATAAGCAACATGGCACCTCAGCTGTCCATAACATGGTAGAAGGTGGTATGGTTAGTCTAATTTCTAACCTGCCCTCAGCTGACGACCATTGAAGAGTGTACTCAACTCTTTTCTTCCCCAACCGGTTTTTCTTGACACAATCTTGACCTAAACTAAGTCCCACTACTCATAAATTATTCTTACATATTCCTATCCCAGTTCTCTCCCTTTCCTATCATATATATATATATATATATATATATATATATATATATATATATATATATATATATATATATTTACATTTATTTACATTTATATATATATATATATATATATATATATATATATATATATATATATATATATATATATATATATATATATATGATGAATTAAAGTAACGCGGGATCTCTATTCTATTAGATTAAGCTAAAACCGCAATGTATCAAATAAGTAAATGTGCTTACTGAGTTAAGAACAACTCCTGCAGAAAATCACTTTGTCCAGTGGCAGAATTTTCTTGAGACAACAGTACTGAGTGATAAAGACACCTCGTTTAAATAGTAAGAAACAGTCTGCAGGTGGCTCTTGCACGTGCAAGAATCTAACATAACAAGACATACGGGCTAGGGAAATGTTTCCTTGGGCGACTTTAGATACATGAAAAAAGCTTAATCTGAAGCAACATTGAGCAGTCTTACGAGCGACCTGAGTTCGAGATTCTAGACGCAGGCAGAATGATGAAAAGTTAGAGTTACTTCCTTATGTCAACGGGTTCTATGTAAATCAAAGAAAACAAGAAACTACAAGAAGGTAGCATAAACGTACCTTTAGCTAAATGCCGCTGTCCACGTGCAGAGGGGTGGAATTTATCGTGTCAAACGTAAGATTGACATGACCAGAAATAGCGCTATTTGGAGCTATAAGAAAGAAAAGTAGGCGTAGACTAAAATAGAGAACAAGACGGTGCAGACCACTCAGCTAAAAGTGACTGAAATTTCATTCAAATCACGACAGTTAGTAAGACCGTTTTAAGCGGGACAAGTAAATACAAAGTATTCTTATTGTAAAGCAGAATCGTCTCCTGAGTTTATTGTTTAGTTTTCTATAACAGTTGGATAAACAAAAAAAGATAATGCGTCTTGCCTACTTTACAGCACAAGACCTTTACCATGGATCTTCTGCAAGTACTGTCACACGATGGGTTAGGGCGACCCATTCTTCTTCCTAATCTTTGTTTCACAAAGGCAGTAATCGGTACATTCGTGGCACAGATTTTATTGCGTGCTTTCAATTGTCGCAATTTCTTTCATTTTTTCTCTGCTAAGTAGCAGATATTCGATATTGTCAAATCATGTTGACACTCCTTGTAGGTGATAATAATCACATTTCGCTTGATGCGGCACAGATTTGCTGAGATTAGAGCAGGTGAAAACCAATATGGGTTTGCTCAGTTTCGCATGATTTTCTTTGCTCAAGCTTAACCGAGTGATAAAATTACTCGCCGTAGTTAGTTTTCGTTTGTTCAGGCAAAAAATAACAAGATTACCCGTATGTGCGACACATTTGTAATGGACACATGATGTAATCATTTCCTGTCCACGACATTACTTTGTAAGAATGTAATAAGTGTTGAATCTGACACATGTTGTCGTATGAGTTTAACGACATGTTTGTGAGTTCGTCTGCAGGGCAATCGGATGTTTACAGCTCATTTTCAGAAAAGGAATAAAATGTTGCACTAGATGAGTCATGCAAAATATTCAAATCAGATATATATATATATATATATATATATATATATATATATATATATATATATATATATATATATATATATATATATATATATATATATATATATATATATATATATATATATATATATATATATAACCATGTGAACATTTTCATGTGAAAATTGCCAGTGGATGTCCCAGTCATTTGAGGCTGGAAACCTCAGCGTATAGAATGTTGATTTCATGAGCCACCACAGCACGGGCTGGTGATTGCTTTATTTTCTTAAAGAGAACTAAACGCATAAAGAATCCCAGGTTCCATTTGGAGCAGGGTGGAATAGATTAAGAAATTATGTACATTCTAATTAAAATACTTACAGTTTTAAACCAGCGCAAATGTCGATGTTAACATATGCACTTTAAAATTAATGGAAGTTTCAAACTTTTTAAATCAGTGTAAATATAAATGAAAACATATTAAATTTGTATTGTGACCACTTTTCAATCAGTGGAAATGTAAATGTAAACATATTCTTTCTGTACTATTAACCTTTTCATTAAATGTAATGAAAAGCTAAAGGTATTCAATTTAAATGTAAAGAAAGTTTTATCCCGAGGCATTAAAATTTAATTCTCATCGTGGGTACATTCTGAGATAAATAGGATGGTAGATGTAGTGAAATTTGTTTCCACGATGCTTCGTTTTGTTTAAAAAGAAAAAAAGTTGGCAGAACGTGACCGCACTGGGAACGGGAAAGACACAGTTAGCTTGGCTTTGAAGTGGCGGTAGGCTAAATGTTTGCGTCTCGTTTAGCAGTACAACAGTGAGCAGAGGCAGGAAGGAGCGGATAAAGAGGGAATATGGCCGACTATAAGAATTGGCATTAGAGTGACAGAAGATTTAAAGCTACACAATTACGCTTTGTCGGAAGATAAGAAGGATGGAATTACTGGAGGCAGCGGATATTAAGTGAGAGATTTCTAGACTGGTAGTACGCTAATGTAAGTAATTTTCAAGATATTTGAATATTTATACAATCATCACTTCTGTTAATATCTGAGCGATATTCTTCAAAAACTGATATAAATTCATTACTCAACGGATTTTGATTAAAAGTGGATAGAATAGTAGCTCCCAATGGGGGAAAAGAAAAGATACAGAAGAAAGAAGGATAGCGATACGTGCGTTGTGAGAAGGCGAAAAACGAAATATCGAAGTAGCACATATCGTCTCAACCTAAGAGATTTGACAAAATCTTAGCGGACTTCAGAGTGTGCTTTCTCGTGCGTGAGACGTAGCCGTATATAAGGACAGAGCGGACAGTTCAAATAACACACACACAATCAAGGCGCAGAAGTGAGAAGCTGGAAGTCTTCATCTGACGGCAAAGCCTTTTCTACGCTGTATGCAGGGCAGTGATACTTCAACTTATACAGCCTCACACTGTGTTATATACATCCTAGAGGGTATGTAAGTTAATTAATGATTGAGTGACTAATATTATTTGATTTTAGATTTGGTTACGAATAAATTGCATCATAATAATAAGGGTATACAGAAAGCCTATGACAAGTAACCTCCACAGGCATGGTCAGGAAGCATATAACTTTATTGTTTAGCCAAATATTTCATGGCTAGTTCTTGCCTGGAAGCTTACGACATACCAGCAAGTACATAAGTGACGTGGTATCCAGCAGGGCAAGGCAAAGGTTGTAACATACCCATGTATCATAACATGTGATTTATTCATGTATTTTGTTATTTTCTGTACAGCAGATACTATCGTGCTATCTCTGATTTACACTGCCATGAATCATTCATTTATACGCAGTCACTGATACACGATCACTTCATCAACATCCGTAGCAAGTGTGCTTAATAGAACCACATAGCCACATGTTACCCCTTATGTTCCAGGTTCTATTAGTACGTATCTGAGGGAGCCTCTGAACACAGAATTGGTGCCAGGTCAGAGCCAGTGAAAACTGGAAACTAAAGCCCGTTGATCCCGCTACTGAAGCACAGAGGTCAGCCAAGTTTCAGCGCCTTAGTTCCCCTTACTGTTTAGGAAGGCTGGAGGGAACTTTTACCACAATTCACCGTGTGTCGCAGACTACATCTAAGTTGAGTAATGCTGTACTCAGTTCTGAGGTCTTTGTGAGCAATATCAAGAGCCTTAAGCAAATGAACAATCGTCAAATTGATAGCGATCTAAATGATGATACTAAATAAGGACTAGATAGCACGTGCGATTTATGAACAGTATTGAGCTTTATAATTCCTTTTGGAAGAATCATTCAAGTTTTGGCTGGGACAATTCACTTTAGAAGGAACATCCAAGAGTTTCTATTATTTATTTCCTAATGTAAATAAATATTAAACAGACACTTCCAAATCCTTCAAAGCACATTACACATTTCACAGATAGTTAGATGTAAATAATAAATTATGAAATTGTACTCATTTGACTTGTTAAATTATTAACTGTTACTATTTGAGTTACGTTTTCTAATTTAATTATCACACAGAGATACTTTAGCGGAAAGGCACCTTATACTTCTGAAGTCTAAATCTATTATCCAACCAGCCAGGCGCCCTCAGGGGAAGAAAACTCAAAAGAGACTGGATGTCACCAAACTAAAGAAGACAAAAATCAAACAGTCATTTACTGACACCTTAGAAGACCGTCTCAAATCTATCTCGCTAGACGGCCAAAGTGTGGAAACAAATTGGGCAGCCCTAAGTGAGCAGATCTACAACACTGCTACAGAGGTCCTGGGTCCTTCCATCAAGAAACAAAATGACTGGTTTGATGAGAACTCAGATGATATAAAGCAGATGTTGGCTGACAAACACCATCTCCATAAAGCATATTTAAATGATCCAAAATCTACATCCAAGAAAGACGCTTTCAACAACATGCGTAGAATCGTCCAACATAAACTACGCCAGATGCGGGATTCATGGCTGAGTAATAAAGCAGATGAGTTCCAAGGCTTTGCTGACAGCCATGACTTGAAAAATTTTTACCTTGCATTCAAAGCGGTCTATGGTCCAACATCATCAGGATCATTTCCCCTCCTTAATGCAGATGGAAAAACACTAATTACAGACAAGGAAAAAATGCTCCAACGCTGGGCTGAACATTTTAATAATATTCTGAACCAGCCATCATCTATTAACGACGAAGCCATCATCCGCCTGCCCCAAATTCCTATAAATGAAGCATTAGATGATGTACCAACTCTGGAGGAAACTAAGAAAGCGATTCGTCAACTGTCTAGTGGAAAGGCCCCCGCCTCCGATTCAATTCCTGTTGATGTTTATAAAGATGGCAGTGCAGTTCTGATAGAGAAACTTCACATGATCTTCCAGCAAATTTGGCAGAGTGAAACCATCTAACACGATCTCAAAGATGCGTCAATTATACATCTATATAAACCTAAAGGTAATCGCCAAGTCTGTGACAATCATCGAGGCATCTCTCTTTTATCAATCGCTGGGAAGATATTCGCCAGAATCC
Organism: Oreohelix idahoensis; assembly: GCA_024509875.1. NCBI lineage: Eukaryota > Metazoa > Mollusca > Gastropoda > Stylommatophora > Oreohelicidae > Oreohelix > Oreohelix idahoensis. The sequence continues at coordinate 190,384 of JAMPIV010016376.1, forward strand.
TTTTCAATCGCCTTACGGCTCATCTTGACAAAGGTCTTTTACCTGAAAGTCAGTGTGGATTCCGGAAAGAACGTGGAACCACAAAAATGGTGTTCGCTGCAAGACAGCTACAAGTCAAATGCCAAGAACAGCACTGTGACCTGTACACAGCGTTCATCGACTTGACAAAGGCGTTCGACACGGTCAGTAGAGAGGGTCTATGGAAAATCATGGCAAAATATGGCTGCCCAAAGAAATTTATCACAATAGTGCAGCAACTGCATGATGGAATGCAGGCTAGAGTTCAGGAAAACGGTGATCTATCGAAGCCTTTCCCCGTCTCAAACGGAGTTAAACAAGGGTGCGTACTTGCACCGACTCTGTTCAGTATCATGTTTTCTGCTATGCTGACTGATGCTTTTAGAGACGGGGACACAGGAATCGACATTAGTTATCGTATTGATGGAAAATTGTTTAACCTTAGGAGGCTTCAAGCAAAAACCAAGGTCAAATCACACACCATCAGAGATCTTCTGTTTGCTGATGATTGTGTCCTCAATGCTGGCTCAGAGGCTGATCTGCAGCATAGTGTGGATAGATTCTCCGAAGCCTGCGCCAACTTTGGGCTTACCATCAACACGAAGAAAACAGAAATCATGTACCAACCAGCTCCTGGCACAGTTTATACTGAGCCAATCATCAAGGTTAATGGTGAGAAACTGAATGTTGTGAACAGATTCACATAGCTTGGTAGCACACTATCCCAGAACATTGTCACTGATGATGAGGTGAACACCAGGATCTCCAAAGCCAGCAGCACATTTGGCAGATTATACACCAACGTTTGGCATCGAAGTGGCATTAGTCTACAGACAAAGCTGAAGGTGTACAGAGCTGCGGTGCTTCCAGTGCTGCTATATGCAAGTGAAACATGGACTGTATACAGGCGTCACGTAAAGAAGCTAAACCACTTCCATACAGTCTGTCTCAGGAAGATAATGAACATCAAATGGCAAGACAAGATCCCGGATACCGCCGTTCTTGACAGAGCTGGTATCCCTAGTATTGATACTATTCTGATGCAGTCACAGATTCGCTGGGCAGGTCATGTAGTCCGCATGCCAGACCATCGACTGCCAAAGATACTCTTTTATGGTGAGATACAGAAGGGTAAACGCTCCCATGGTGGCCAAAAGAAGCGCTTCAAAGACACGTTAAAGATGTCATTGAAAACCTTTGACATAAACCCTGACACATGGGAAGCTGCTGCGCAAGACCGAACTGCTTGGCGCACATCTCTTCGTAAAGGTGCAGCGGCATGCGAATCATCCAGAAGAGCAGCAGCGGAACAGCGGAGACAAGCTAGAAAGGACCGTGTAATAAAACCTTCACATGAAGCAAACATTCCCTGCCCACACTGTCCGAGATCTTTCCAGGCCCGCATCGGGCTCATCAGTCACCTTCGTACCCATAGACTAACCTACCATATTCCTAAATAATTGGATGAACAGAGTGGTCTTCATCACCCGTGATGGACGAACAACAACAGCAACTCTATTATCCAACTCATGGTATTCACAGCCATACCTCTATTGTGATACCAGTGCGCTTCTCTGGCACTAGGATTTCATACATTCTGGAGTGAATTTAATTCTACTCTATCACTATCCTCATACAAGAAAAACATTCCGCTACAGTAGAATAGAAGAAAGGGGACACATAATTATGTGTCGGGAAACGCAATACTCAGAAGAGCGTTTCGTTTCTATTCTTTTGGTACCAGCAGAAAGTACTTTCTCATGAACTAGAAGGGAACAGTGGCCTAAGCTTTAAGACGAGGGACCAACTTTGTAGACTCTCCTTGACAGTTCTGGGAAACGAGCTACACCTGACAACCTTAACCAGCGATGAGAGAGCAGTGTAAAAAGAACCTCTCAGCAGGAGCAGAAACTACTATTGGCAGCTAAATGCAAAATATAAGCTGCCAAAGTGTTTTTTTTATCGACTCTACTATCAATCAATAATGAAACTTTTCTTCTAAACTATTCAATTATTTTCTAACTGTTAAAACTTGAGTGATTATTAAATTTTGTTATTTGTAATTTTACAAATTTAACTTCGATTTAATTCTTTTAAATGTACTGCATGTTTGTCTCAGTCAATTTACTACACACAATCTAAACAGAGCTATACCAGAATAATAAGAATTCCACTGAGTAAATCAGAGGTGGGAGCTTAACGAGCTAAAATTAATCATTGCTTAATTCTTCACAAAAGTGGTAGGCAGATTCTAGAATTAACGTGCTCAGCCAAAGCAGCATTGTTTTCGCTTATCTGAATATCTTGTGAACACTCCCTTGAGACAGAAGTGTCATTATCCTTCTATCTACATCTCTGCCAAGAGTAATCTTGTGCGAAGGTAGACACCTTTGAAGCCCATATTAGATACTCTTGAGTTTTGGCCACTGTTGGACCACTAATGCAAAGCAGGGGAGACAATGCCGTCACAAGTACCATGCCTGCTGGTATTGATGATCATGTCTCTCCACAACTCTCCAGCACTATTTATAAATTCTGTTGTTGACTTCTTTCCATGCCATGTCAAACTGTCAAATACATTCTCCTCTTTGTCGTTCTCTTGTCTTTTTTGCCAAAATTGTTCCTTTTGTCACAATATATTCTAGTTCTTTTTCTTCTCACAACTGCCTAAACTCGCAATTGATATACAAACGAAAACAGAACGCTAAAAAACTGCACTAGATTGACGTGGTTAGTTTCTGTGATGTATACGCAAGATGAGCACAGGTTCTAACCCGTTTTAAAAATAGCGATGCTCTTTACATACTGTGCTATATCACGATCTTTGTCACACGGGGTGAGTACACTTGGCTCAAAGTATATCACTGTTCATCGCTATGAGAAATGGTCTTTATTATTTTGCCTTTTGTTGCGAGGCACGCACCCTGTACCTTGTAAAAAGGCCTTCGGTTATTTCCATGCACTGTTGCTAGTAAAACGTGAGAGAACCCTCTACATACACTCTTGTACAACGTTGAAAAGAAAGATATGAAAAGGATTACAATTACTTAACACGATGAAGCCCTGACAAAGGGCTAGTCTGAATTCGCACTCCTTGTCTGCAAGCGAGTGTCCGATTTGAAGAGTAGTTAGAGTGGTGGTCTGTTGGACAACTGTTCTGCGTGACGTTACGCTGCATTCCACCCAGCTGTAAATGGGTACCTGGTTCTGTTATTGAGTTAGGCAACGCAAAGACAGCGAGGAAGAGGACTGGTCGCTTCACCTCTTGAAGTTGGACCTTAAAAAGTGAGGTCTCTAATACCTTACTCCCCTGTGGCAGTATATATTATGGAACTATCCTTTATTGCTAGTGAACCACTAGTGAATCATAAATCTGAACTCTTGTGAAACGCTGAGAAGCCCCTATAATGACTACAAGTGCTTAACAGATAACACGATGAAGGCCTGAACAAGTAACGGAAAACATAAGTTTTTAGGGACCAACTTTTATTACTGTTACCAAATCTACTAAAATATCTTTAATTGCATTACCGCTGCTGACGCTACGAATTGCAACAAAACAAACTGTAACAATGTTTACTGTTATTGGTACAACGACACACAGTTCTGTGATTCTGTTTACAGTTTAGTGTACATCACCAAGTTATGTTATCCTGTTCACAATTTTGTGTACGTCACCAAGTTATGTTATCCTGTTCACATTTTGTGTTCAATATCACCAGGCTCTGTGATCCTTTCACATTTCGTGGAAATTAATTATGTTTTCTTCCGGTTTTAACTTTTGTACGGCAGTCCACTCCAGGTTCTTTCAAATTTTGATAGTTTAAAATGTACCACGATAGAGGATAATGTGCTAACTTTAAGTTTTCTACGTCGTCTGAAATGTAGTGAATCAAGTTCTCACAAATTTGGAACATGCAAAATATGTTCATATAAAATTAAAGAAAAGTATTTGAAGAAAGTTCTAGTTCTAATTCGTACAGCTAGTCTCCTACAGGAACAGGTTCGAGATTCAAGTATCCATATTCGAGAGCATCCGTCGTGTTGTTACTGGCATTTATTAATGTGTCATGTTATTTGATAGTGTGCTATGTCTTCGTAGTGCTGATAGTATCGCTAAAGTGCAAAATGTTTGTCCTAGACATTGGCGAACGGTGTCTTACACGTAACACTTGATAATATTTATTTGTGCCGAGGGCGACCATATTTTTATGTGTAACTCGGTACACAAATTAGTGTCGTCGAGTTCCGTTGCACTTTATTACCATTTTGCAAGTCAGCATATACAGGCGTCAGGTCTAATCCTGCACTTGGTATTACCACGAAATGACTAACAGAAGCGTCTGGTGTTGTTTAGAAGGAATAAAAAAATAATTGTCCATATGGTAACATAGTATCATACGAGACGGACGAGAAAATGCTTGCATGACAAACTGTGCACTAATATTGTCTATAGCAGCGGTGGCCAAACTACGGCCCACGGGCCAGATCCGGCCCGCCAACCAATTTTGACCGGCCCGCCAACCTGTTTTGGCCGGCCTCTTATTGTTGATTAAAGCCACACACTTCACAATGAAATACCACACAAATGTATGTTTGAAATAAATAATTACATGTCATATTACAAATTACAAAACAAATTAAAACAACAGATTAATTATATGTTTTTTTTTACAGTAATTTCAATTCGAAGACTGGTATACATGTCTTGGCAGATGTGCAGTACAGTAGTTTGCCGTTGCTTTCTGTACGTGGTTGCTTATATATGTAAAACTAAATATCAGAACGTTATTTTTTTAAGGATTTTATAGGTCTGGCCCTCGGGTGTTTCCCTTTACCATAATCTGGCCCTCGGCCTACCTTAGCTTGGCCACCACTGGTCTATAGGGTCTGTATTTCCGATAAGAATGGACAAAGTACACGGTTGAACCTTTTTTTGTGTGCCACAGGCACCTTGATTATCTACTGAAGGATACGTATCCCTATGATTATTCGATGAAGGCTATGGACCCCTTCTCAGGGGTAAATATTTAATAAACGCATAATTAAAAGTGTTACATTTTAAATGTGAGGTTATGTACACGGACCCTCTAGAATCCATTCACGGGCAACCAAGGGGTCTATTTACTACAGGTTAAAAAAACCTGACGTAAATTACTCTGTTAATGATTTGAAGTGTGTGGCGGCTATTTGATAGTCTACAGCAGAGGATATTAGTATAATAAAATACAAGTAAGACGTGTAGGAGTTGTCGAACTTGTCATTTGTTCTGGACAATGCCATTGAAGAAGTAGTTTAGGAGTTATCTGCCACTCAGTAGAAATTAAGTTAAGAATTATAGTACTAAATAGTTGCATGAGTAATGTTCTGTAACAGATTAAGAAGCGTTTAGTAAGGATTAATACTCACACAGGTTTAACAAGGAAGAAATTCAGAGGTTACGTGAAAAATTTATATTTTACGAGCGTGTAAATGTAATACTTTATAAATTAACCGAAGCACGTTTTATATGCTTAAAGATTGCGTGTCGCGAAAAAGAGAACAACCGCTTAAAGAAATACTATTCATTTCGAACACGTTTTATGGTTACTTTTTTTTATTGTTACCAAACTCACTGCAAAAATACGAAACAAATTGTCCACACTTTTTATTGCATAGATTTAAAATGGATGACCTGTTGTCATTAAGTAGTTGTTCGTCGTATTGTTTACAAAAGATTAAACATTTTTATTGCACTTTGGTGGTTGCAGGGAGCCGCGGTAGCATAGTGGTTAGTGCACTTGCTTCCTAGCTCAGTGGTGTATGGTTCGATCCCCAGATGAGGTGGGATTTTTTAGGCCGCAAACGGCTACTGGGTCGACCCAGCCCCAACTGGGTACCAGAGCAACTTCTGGGAAGGTTAAGGCGGCCGGCGTGATGCTGACCACATCACCCCTAGTGTGCCGATGGTCAAGAAAATATGGGCCTAACACCATATTCCCAATTTGCCTCAATGGGCGTGTAACGGGATCCTTGGTGGTCGCAAGCAAAACAGTTTATTATTTTGAGCACGTAACTGTAGTTTTATTTCTATTGTTAATATTATTATATCTGGGTGTGTGTGTGTGTGGTGCGTGTATAATTGTGCGCGTGGTTTCCTGACTGTCAGCTGTAGTAAAATCTGCGAGAATAATCGCTCATTTCAGTAAGATTTTAGTCATAAAATGATAATAAATGAACCCGCCCGATTGTTTCTGACGGTTGGCATCTTCGACGCCAGCAACACTGCCTTTTGTGCAGTGCTAAAGCCTATAGAACGATCCCACGGTAAAAATCTAACACGCGTTTTAGTTTCGGTTTCGAAAACGTACTACTAATATTTAACATTTAGCCAGATCTGCTGCATACACAATGCAGCCTAGCCTTATAATTAACGATTTGTTAGAAATGTAACGCCAAACTGCTGTCTGAAGTAACGTAATCAGTCAACAGTAACGCAAAATTTGGTAGTCTTTTGGACTTTTTCTAAGTAGCAATAACGAGACGACTGTAATACATTAACGCAAAATGCTACCAACGCATGTCAAAACCCGCGTCGTTCTGCACGCGAGACTAATAGTATATACACGCTGTGGCAAAGCTAACGGATATACACACACAGACAGTTTAAATTCTCGACGCGTAGTGTAGTTGTGACGTGACAAAAACAAGTTGGTTTATTTGAAAAATTAAAAAGTGAGACAGAAGGAGGGGACAAGATGGTAGATTTATGTAAAAAGTTATAATTAACGACTGTCAGTGACAAAACTGAAAATTTAAACGAAAATGAATATAGTCATAAAAATTATATATTCGTGTAGCTTAGTGTATTCTGAGCACAAATATGTTTTAATATTAATGGTAGTCCCAGTATTAGCCAAGTTATTGAGAAAATACTAAATGTCTACGGACGCACGACCAGACAGACTGTTGTTCCTGCTTGTTTTTCATAACGTTGTGGAGACGGCAGCTTAGAAAAGAGGCATTGAGGTAAATTCAAATTCGCTTGGGTAACAAGAGTATAAGGGGGAAAGGGGAGCGGTAAGAAATTGTAATCCAAAACGAAACATCTTTTTGTATTGGCATAACTAAGGCAGACTGGCCAATCGACTACCAGACGCAGCGTTTGTTTGGAATTAATTTTGTTTTTCAAAAACTGCATTTGAATTCTGGTGGTCGCAAGCTTTCGATTGGCCAGTGCTAATAAATATTAGCAAAAGGCTTTCACTATTGTCGCGCCGTTGTCCCGAACTGGACATTAATTGTCAAAGCACAGTTGGATAAGAAAGTTGTAAATTGAGAAATGTAAGAAAGATATATAGGATCTCAGAAGTGGCTCGTTAATTGTTAGATTCCTATACAAGTAAGGGGTGAAAGGAAGGCGAATATTCTCACAAAGAGATAATGTCTCAGAAGGGCACATGAGAATGGATTCTGTTTCCTTGCGACAAATCTCCCCTGTTATTCTTACTGAATATTATAATTGTTATTAAGCCCCCATCCTCTAATTCTGAGGAAATGACAAATATATGGATTTAAGAGACAGTACATGTAAGAAACTCACTCGACCACTTGGTAGATGATATAACTTATGTGCAGATATTTAATCCCTTAACCACATATATGACACAAAGAAAATGAAAAGGTAAACGAAAATAATAATATGGACATAAACACCGAATGACTAAAAGTCCTAGTATGTCCTACTAATCATCATTAGCACTGGTGTAACTATCAGGAGAGTTGCCTAACGTTGTTGAATGTAATGTTCACTTTGTAATACCCTGGAAGGCACTTTAAAATTAGTTCCGTGAGTATCTATGTGAAAGTTCTGTTTGGAATTTGAATAAGATCTCTGAGATATCTGGAGGAAAATAATCCTTATGCTTTTGGACTTATCTGTAAGCTGATGTTGTCAGCCCTGGCGCAGGTTGTTAGGTGCTGTCATCCTGCAGTGATATGACATTACACGTGCGAGCGTTGATCTATGCTCCTTTCTGCTTAGGAGTTGACGAGATCTCTGGCTTTTGGTTCTGCTGATTGGTCAAAAGACTGGCTGTCTGTTACCGTCAGGCGCCGGACACTGAATTCTGCAACTGCGAATGTTGTCCGCTCAGAAACCTAAAAGTCTGCACAGAGTGAAATCATACAACACCGCTTGGTTAATACCAAAGTGCTTGTAATGTAGAATTCCTCGCCATGTAGATGCACTCGGCCCACAAGTCGTGCGTGTAAGTGAAGTTTTCGTCTAAGCTTCTAGATTTTATGAATCTCTTCTCACGTGTTCTAAATCATTCCGACGTAATAACACGTAAATTCTCTCCCTGAACCTGAGCTCGTGTGATGCAGTTGCGAACCGTCTTGCGTGAGAAAGCTTCCCCGCCCCGTAATTACTGGTTACTCCTAGAAGGCATACAAGCGCTGGCAGATACAATGAAATTTGACACTGGCGCGTGTTCCGTCAAGTCCATCAAATAAGGTGCAATAAAGCAATGGATCTCTAGACTTTAAGACGCCTTTTACTCTTAATTAAGGTATATCCTCTGGCCTTGTGTTATAACCTGGTGTTGATGCGTTTGCGATATTTGCTCAGTAACCATTAGTAAGCGCCGTGATATCTAAGAAAGAAAAACGCTGACTACTGCGCCAAAAATACCGTAGTGTAACGTGAAAATTACTGAGAATAAAGAAGAGAGAGAGAGAGAGAGACGGGAAGAGAAGGGAGACAAAGATGGAGAGAAGAATAGACCGTCTTACGACATAGCCTCCCCCTTCAGTTTAACCTGCGGTCTAACTTACTGAGGTCTGTGTAAAGTAAATGTATTGTTGGACTCCACTGTAAAATCCACTGTAGTGTACTCAGTTGATGATACCAGGCATGCTCCAGTCTACCCAGCTTTGCTGTAAATGGGTAACTCATTCTAGACCTGAGTTAGGGAAGGCAAAGGCAGCGAGGCAGTGTCTGCTATGGAGTTACTGTCAAGTAAACGTTCCCTAAGTAATACTGGTGCTCATCACTGTAAAGGGTAGAGTATCCTTCCTGCTCGTTACACATGAGACAGGCAAGTACAACAAAGGTCAACTCAACCGACGCAGGATTGTGTATGTATGGAGTGAGAGTGGACAATACGCGAATGGTGTACTGTTCGATGTAGTTGACACTGGATACTATTTCACTCACACTCTTAGGCAAGTCAAATAAGTTAGGAACCGCTGTGGACGTTTCTATGCTTTTAATAATGACGCACACACTTGAACAGCACGGAATACAGTCATGAGTATGTTGACATAGCAAATCATTAGGTACTAGAATAGTAGTACATTTCATGCAGCATTCAATATTAAATAGTCGTGCGATGCTCTGGCGGACTATTGGTGTATCCCCAAACTGACTGAACGCATCAGTGGGTATGTGTGTAAACATACAAAAGGTTCCCTGGGGGAACTTTTTCCCTGGCTAAGTTCTCCAGCTGTATATGTCAAATATTTAAATAACAAAGTTAAACCACAGTAGGGGTTTTAATATTAATGAGATCTCCGTGCCACTGTCCGAATAATAAGATTCCTGATCCGTTCTTTGGACAGTGATCCATAATGATGACAGGAATACAAAATGGCCTCCTTCCCTGAGTTTTCGCTCACTCGCCCAGCAGAAGGATAATTATAAGCCACAGTTAATTCATAACTTGAATATATAGGATTTCCTATAGTTTCCATACAGTCCCTTAGTCAGAAGGTTGCTTCATAAAGACATAAGCGCTGATGGAATCTGTCATCTTCATCAATCTATATTTCAGCGACCAACGATGCTCGAAAATACGATGTTTCATCTAGGTCTAACCATACGGAGATCACCAAAGGAAAAACGGGTCTGGCTTTACCTGGAGACCGAATTCAAACATAATGAAATACATGAGAAGAGTCTCTGACATCACACACTTGCAGAGACATTCCTTCCTTATGGAAAAATCATCCATAACTCACTTTAAACCTTCAACAGGACCAGCCCTTAGAAAACGCACCCGGCCATTACGACCGTCTATCTCGGAACTCACTACCACTCACTAGGACAACGGATACCTCCGCCAGAGTTCGCTATAGTCCGACCTTAGCATACGAAGATGCAATATAAAACTGAATCTTCTTGTACTAGACAAGTAATACATATAAATTCAGGCCATAAACATCTTGAACAAGATCAATCTATTTTCTGGCCCTAACAAACGAGAACTGACATGACGTCAATATTCATACGCCGAATCAAACGTATAAATCAATCATGGATTATCTCGCTTTCCCAAGGAAGCATTTTCGTACACAAATAAATTCTTAAATAGACGTATCGCATTTTTGTAATTCGTGCATACAAAAATATGTATGCAACAGATTACCACACCCCCCGGGGAAAAAAAATGGTACATTTTTTTTAAATACATCCAGGAGCAACATACAATAGGCTCACAACGCACGAATAACAATGCGCAGATGATAAGCATTTTAAACAAATGTAACGCCTAATGTAAGGCTAAGTCGTCCTATGGTACGACAAGTGAGAATATATCTCAGAAACCAGAGAAAGTTTTTTCTCTGAGTATACATATTTCCAGAGAGGTGTGACCAACGCATACTACAATACTGGCAATGCCACAATTTCTACACTAGTTTATCCAAAAATTTCATCTTAGGTATTTTAACATCATGATTATCAAAGACGAAACAAAATATCAAAAGATCAGCGGACAATATACATCAATGAACCGCTACGTAGTGATACAATCAATATATATGATACATTACGCGTGTATACACATTTTAGTATAGAAACAATGTAGCAGAGTTAGATCTGTAAAAATATTAAGATCTGACGGTTAAGTGGAATCATGTGGGCATCTAGATAAGATATCTGCCATCACATTTTCTGATCCACGGATAGCTCGCACCGAAAAATGAAAAGGCTGATAAGCAATCGCGTATCGCGTTGATCTTGCGCTCTTCAGATTTTTAGTCTGAATAGCAGTAAGAGCTTTCTGGTCAGTTTCCACAATGAAATGCGCGCCAAGAAGAAATCTTTGAAGTTTAAGGATTGACCAAACCATAGCCAATAACTCACGGTCTAGGACCGAGTAATTCTTCTCTGCGGCATTTAATTTTCGAGAAATATACATCACAGGATGCAGAGTTCCAGAGTACTCTTGCATTAGTGCTGCTCCAATCCCTGTGGATGAAGCGTCACTACGAAGAACAAATGTCTTATCCTTAGTAGGTAATACCAAGGTAGGTGAAGTAGAAAACATAGTTTTAACCTTATCCAAAGAGGATTGACATTCTTGAGTCCAATGGACTATATTAGGAGACCCTTTCTTTAGCAAGGAAGAAAGAGGTGACATAATGGAGGACAGATTCGGAATGAATCGTCCATAAAATTGTATTAGACCTAAGAGACTTCGCACTTGCTTTTTAGTTTTAGGAATAGAAATGTTAAGTATCTTACTTGTATTATGGTCTTCTGTTTTTAGGAAACCATGACCAACCCGGTGACCTAAGAAAGATATTTCGCTAAAACCAATACACGCTTTCGATGGTTTCGCTGTCAGGTTATGCTCGCGTAAGATAGACAATAGTTCATTTATCCCATTATAGTGATCGTTCCAAGTATCACTGAAAAGACAGATGTCATCAAGATATGCAATGACATCTGAGCGATGAGATAGGATTCGACGCATCATGCGTACGAATGTTGCAGGGGCGTTCATAAGGCCGAAAGGCATAAAATTCCATTGGAATAGACCCCTAGGTGTCGAAAAAGCAGTAAACGGCTTGGCGTGTTCGGCTAGTGGAACTTGCCAATATCCCTTAGACAAATCAAGTTTAGTGAAGAAATGAGATTTCGATAGTCTTGTAAGTAGCTCTTCTAGTAAAGGCATAGGTTCAGCATCAAATTTCGTCACTTGGTTCAATTTGCGATAATCAACGCAAAGACGTATATTATTGTCTTTTTTCCGTACAATAACCATCAGCGAAGAATATGCTGATGTGGATGGTTGAATTTTTTTTAAATCTATCATCTCATCCAACTCTTTCTCAACCTGTGCTTGAAAATGTATCGGGATAGGATACGGTCTGACTCTTATAGGATTATGGTCAGTAAGAATAATGTCATGTTCAATGACATCAGTTTGACCAGGAATGTCAGTAAGGACATCCTGAAATTGTTGTAACATAGTAGAAACTTGTTTCTGCTCTCCTAGAGATAAGTCGGGAGAAACAGTAACATCTTTCCATGATTCATTAGAATGAAGAGGAATCATCGGAAAAGGAAGATTCACATCCGAGAAACTCGTTTCCTCATCCTGTATTACTGACAGTGATGAGTAATGCCCGTGTTAGACCGGAGAATCGTCCGTTGCCTGGAAAACTGGATGTAAATAACCCGGACGTTCATGGAATTCCGTAAGCATGTTGATATGGAAGGTTTTATGCTTCCCGTCAATATCGACGATATAGTCAACATCGGAAACTTTTGATATTACATCGTACGGACCTTTCCAAGAAATAAGAAGTCTGTTTTCCCTACAAGGTAGTAAGACAAATGCTTTGTCACCTGGACAAAGTTGTCGCAAGCATCTCTTTTTATTGGCAAATTGTCTTGCCTTCTGTTTCGCAAATTCAGAAGAAGCAGTTGCCAATTTGCATGCTTCAATAATCTTGTGTCTAAGTGCGATGACATATTCATAAGAGGATTTTGTGTCATCGACAATATTATCAGCAGTTATAAGATCATGAAGTAAGGACATAGGACCTCGCGGTTTCGCGCCAAAGACAAGTTCAAAGGGAGAAAATCCTGTATGTTCGTTGGCGACCTCTCTGTATGCAAAGAGAGCCGCGGGTAAAACCCTATCCCAATCCTGAGGATGATCTTCAGTTATCTTACCTAATAGGTTTTTGAGAGTTCTATTAAGACGTTCTACCATCCCATTAGATATAGGATGATAAATACTACTCAGTGATCTCTCTATCTTAAGGGTCGACATCACTTGAGACATGGTATCCGATATGAGTTGGGTACCATGGTCTGATAATATTTCTGCTTGAAATCCCAGACGAGAAAATATTAGCCAAAGAGCATCTGCAATATCAGCAGTAGTTATGCTCTTTAGAGGAACAGCCTCTGGCCAACGTGTGCACATGTCAACACACGTCAAGATAAATTGGTGTCCTCTAGCAGACTTTATTTTAAATGGACCAATGATATCTATTGCCATTTTTTGAAATGGTCGAATTGGTATATCTGCAGCCTGAATAGGTGCAGCATGGCGTGGACCTTTGGATTTAACCTCTTGACATACTTTACAAGATCGACAATAGATCCGTATGTCCTTGTTCACAAAAGGCCAAAAGAAAGAAGCCAGAACTCTCGATTTAGTACGGGAAAAACCCATATGACCAGCACACTGAGAATCATGAGCGTGCTGTAAGATTTTAACTCTCATATTTTTGGGCACAAGAATTTGAGAATGAATGGACTTAGCGGAGTCTTGTACCATACGTACAAGTACGCCATTCTTCATCGTAATCCAAGATTTACGATTTGTATCCTTATTTAGATCACCTTTTGTTGCTAACGTGAAGAATTTTTTAAGAGTAGGATCATCTTCCTGCTGTTTCATAAATGAATCACGAGAAATTTCCAAGGGATCATCTTGGATCTGCGCATCATTATCTTCAGAAGGCGAAGATTGCGCAATGTTAAGAGCTTGAGCCCTAGTAACTACTGCATTAGCAGTTTGCAAATTGTTATTTTCCCAATCAGAAATTTGTTGTGGAGTGCATTCTCTCACTCCATGAATGCAACCGATTATAAGATCAGCGATCAGATTCGGGAGAAGACACGCGTGCACATCTCCTGTAAAGAAGGGAGTAGCAATGTTGACAATGGCAGTAGAGTACTTCTCCAATGTGCCACCAAATGTTACGCATTTGATTACTTTGCCAGTGGCTCGAGAAGGATCTATGAGTGACTGCCTCACTCCAATGGTTGTGCACCCGGAATCGAAGAGAATTGAGACCGGAGTATCATCTACTAGACCTCTATTCAAGACAAGAGCACCTCTTCCATCATGCGCGACTGACGCAGGAAGAGCCGGAAGAGGATGACCACAGCTTAAAGTAGAAACTGTGGTTGGATCGAATAATGTTTTGCATTGGGAGCACTGAGATGCTCTACTAAAATCAAAAGCAGAACATCCTACATTATTAGAGTCTTTCTTATCATTATTTTGATTACCGGCTTTATTGAACTCCTGTTGTGCAGAGTTATCCTGGTAATGAGATTTACCATGTCTTTTGTATGGTGATCTACCTCGGTTATAATTGCCTCTGTAATTATTATTACCTCTGTTATAACCCCTATTTGGGTTTGAATCATAATGTTCATGATCGTAATCATCATACTCATTATAATGAGTATCCCTGTAATGTTGGTTTTGTTGTTTCCATGAAGAACTTGGGTAGTTCCTATAGTTACTCCCTTTGCGGAAATTTCTATAATTATGAGCACCCCTGTATCTAGGACTATCAGCCCGATTCCAGTTCTTCAAAGAAGAACCTTGATTTGAGTGGTTACCTTGGTTTTGATAACCATTCCAATTAACCTTTTTGTGAGATTTATCTTGAGCTCCCTGGGACTTGTGTGAGTAATTGTTATTGTATTGTGTTGCTGAAGCAACTGGCACACCCTCTTTAAAGTTAGTGTTGCTAAGAGTTACCTCAGGGTGTGCCGTGACGTATTGGTCACAATATTCTTCCATTTGTTTTAATGTACTGGGTTTACGCTCATGTAAAAATTCTAGGAATGGTTTATTCACTGAAGACATGATCTTGTCTCTGAGTAATAAATCCGTAAGAGCCTCAAATGTTTTCTGTGTTTTGGATAATTCAATCCAACGTGAAAGTGTAAGTCGTGCTTTTGAAATAAATTCAGAGAATTCCACACCTGTCTCAGGTCTCAATGTTTTAAACAAAAGACGGTAACCCTCCTCTAACAGCTGATATTTCCTTATCAAGGCCGCCCTGATAACATCATAGTTATCCTTGTCGGCCTCTTCAACCCAACTTAACTTAATCAGAGAATCCCCTTTCAGATTTTCAGACAACTGATTTACATACTGTGATTTATCCACATTATGTGCTCGACATGCACGTTCAAATCTATCAAACCAGAATGTTATATCGTCACTGGCGGAGTGGAACGCTGGTACCTTGACCTTGTAAGTAAAGGGTTTACCACTACCACTAGATGCTTGATTAACATTACTCATATTAGTTAACCTTAATTTCTCTAACTCAAATTCCCTGTCCAATCTTTTTTAATCAGCCTCAGCTTCTCTGTCTAATCTTTTTTGTTCAGATTCTCTGTCTATTCTTTTCTGTTCAGATTCTCTGTCTAATCTTTTTTGTTCAGATTCTCTGTCTATTCTTTTCTGTTCAGATTCTCTGTCTAATCTTTTTTGTTCAGCCTCAGCTTGAAATTTTCTTTCCTCAGCAGCAGCAGCAGCAGCTTTTTTTTCTTCAGCAGCTGCTTGAGCAGCAGCTTCAGCTTTTCTATTTTCTTTTTCCATTTCCATCTGGAATCTCTGTTGCTCCACCTGCATCTGCAATTTCTTTTGTTCAGCTTCTCTTTCCAATCTTTTATCTTCAGCTGCAATTTTTCTATCTTCAGCTGCAATTTTCCTCTCTTCAGCAGCTAATGCTTTGTCATATTGAGCAATTGCCCATTCTTCTAATTCTTTGCCAGTCTTATCCAGGGCTTTCCCTTGTGTAATAAAGTAATCTAATGTAGACATCCTGACTTATTAAATCAGTAACCTGAAAAAGTAAATAAATTACCTTATCCCACTTTAATGGGAGACAAGTCTATACTATAGACTTAGTCTTAGTGAAAACCTTGTATGGTTATCTTGTTTATCATATAACCAATGATAACTTGAGTACCTGTGGAAACAATATCTGTATATCCCAAACGCTGTGGGAGACAAGCCTTACAAAGGTCTTGTATACTTCCTTAATGTAATCAATGATCACAAAGTACTGGTCTGTACTATAATATAAGTGTATTCAACTATACCTCATATATCATATGTCAACTAAAGACATTCACAAAGGACAAACAAGAAAAGACCATATGAGAACATTTGCAGAAATCAAATTAAATTAAATAGGAAAAATCAAAGAAAATGATCACAGAATCTGTGATGATAACTGCAATAAGATAACAAGACAAATAACGCCACAGTGTATAAATATAAATTGTGTATAGAAATAAAATAGAAAAGGGTAGACCAACAAATGCAAACAAATCAAACAAAACTAAGGAACACAAAATAATTAACAAAAACAACGAAGAAAAGAACACCTCATCACAACTAACAGAAATAGCACCCGATGTTGCCAGCAGATTTCCAATAAAGAAAATCGCTCCCTATAGACTGCTAATATAAGCCCTATGTCACTTGGGAAATCTTATATTAGTCTCCTCCCATCCAGACCCACGACATATACACACAAATAATATACAAACATAAATACATATAAACATGAAAACATTAATAGCATAAATGCATATAATATAATATATGTGTTGTGAATAGGATGTGTTGCAAAGTATGCTCAGCTTTCACTTTAATGGCACAGCTTTTAAACAAAATAAACTGGCACTTTTAATCAATCTTAAATTATTGAACTATCTTATTACATTGTTCAATTTTTTTTTTGAGCATGAGAAGATGCACCGATGAAATAACACACTTATGTTCTTCTCTAGCCAGGTAATCAAACACTGTAACAACAGAACAGTTTATGTTCCTCAAAGTTTTCAGCTCTGTACTGCAAAAAAAAAAAATGTCAACACGCATTGACCCAGATTCATTTCACTTATCAGAACAGGTCAAGCTGACATCGACTGTATAGTTCCTACTGGTGTTGATGTGTGTCACATTTTGCCAAAATACACGTTCTTGTTACACTTGGTGACTCGAATCATCAAGACTGCGAAGGCTGGACCCAGGAAACTGGCCTACCACTGTAAAGTAAATGTATTGTTGGACTCCACTGTAAAATCCACTGTAGTGTACTCAGTTGATGATACCAGGCATGCTCCAGTCTACCCAGCTGTGCTGTAAATGGGTAACTCACTCTAGACCTGAGTTAGGGAAGGCAAAGGCAGCGAGGCAGTGTCTGCTATGGAGTTACTGTCAAGTAAACGTTCCCTAAGTAATACTGGTGCTCATCACTGTAAAGGGTAGAGTATCCTTCCTGCTCGTTACACATGAGACAGGCAAGTACAACAAAGGTCAACTCAACCGACGCAGGATTGTGTATGTATGGAGTGAGAGTGGACAATACGCGAATGGTGTACTGTTCGATGTAGTTGACACTGGATACTATTTCACTCACACTCTTAGGCAAGTCAAATAAGTTAGGAACCGCTGTGGACGTTTCTATGCTTTTAATAATGACGCACACACTTGAACAGCACGGAATACAGTCATGAGTATGTTGACATAGCAAATCATTAGGTAGTAGAATAGTAGTACATTTCATGCAGCATTCAATATTAAATAGTCGTGCGATGCTCTGGCGGACTATTGGTGTATCCCCAAACTGACTGAACGCATCAGTGGGTATGTGTGTAAACATACAAAAGGTTCCCTGGGGGAACTTTTTCCCTGGTAAAGTTCTCCAGCTGTATATGTCAAATATTTAAATAACAAAGTTAAACCACAGTAGGGGTTTTAATATTAATGAGATCTCCGTGCCACTGTCCGAATAATAAGATTCCTGATCCGTTCTTTGGACAGTGATCCATAATGATGACAGGAATACAAAATGGCCTCCTTCCCTGAGTTTTCGCTCACTCGCCCAGCAGAAGGATAATTATAAGCCACAGTTAATTCATAACTTGAATATATAGGATTTCCTATAGTTTCCATACAGTCCCTTAGTCAGAAGGTTGCTTCATAAAGACATAAGCGCTGATGGAATCTGTCATCTTCATCAATCTATATTTCAACGACCAACGATGCTCGAAAATACGATGTTTCATCTAGGTCTAACCATACGGAGATCACCAAAGGAAAAACCTGGAGTCCGAATTCAAACATAATGAAATACATGAGAAGAGTCTCTGACATCACACACTTGCAGAGACATTCCTTCCTTATGGAAAAATCATCCATAACTCACTTTAAACCTTTAACAGGACCAGCCCTTAGAAAACGCACCCGGCCATTACGACCGTCTATCTCGGAACTCACTACCACTCACTAGGACAACGGATACCTCCGCCAGAGTTCGCTATAGTCCGACCTTAGCATACGAAGATGCAATATAAAACTGAATCTTCTTGTACTAGACAAGTAATACATATAAATTCAGGCCATCAACACCTTGAACAAGATCAATCTATTTTCTGGCCCTAACAAACGAGAACTGACATGACGTCAATATTCATACGCCGAATCAAACGTATAAATCAATCATGGATTATCTCGCTTTCCCAAGGAAGCATTTTCGTACACAAATAAATTCTTAAATAGACATATCGCATTTTTGTAATTCGTGCA
Organism: Oreohelix idahoensis; assembly: GCA_024509875.1. Taxonomy (NCBI): domain Eukaryota; kingdom Metazoa; phylum Mollusca; class Gastropoda; order Stylommatophora; family Oreohelicidae; genus Oreohelix; species Oreohelix idahoensis. Next base: position 209,040 of record JAMPIV010016376.1, read on the forward strand.
TACAAAAATATGTATGCAACAGTCTGGTCTTCTCGATCATTCCTAAGTTCGTTCTTCTCATCTTCACTTTCCTCGCACTACTCTCCTTCTTCTTCCACCAATGTAGCTGACATTCTCCTTGCAATGGGCCTGCATTAAAACGTATGGAATAACGACATGTTGGTTGATAGGTAATGGGTTTTCCTGACAAGGTCGGTACCATCCTATACATCCTTATTTTGGTCGCCTTATACGACCTGCCTAAGTGAGCAGTAGTTCTATTCTTTCCGTTTCTTATGAGCAATTCCCGGAAACTGAGCGGGGTGAAATGTTTACTGGTGGAGTAGTTCTTTCCTAGACTACGTCTGTTAGACTTCTTGCTCCACCAGTGATCATGACGTAAGACAGGGCGCATCCTAATCCCGATCTTCAGACGTCGAGTTAAATGTGACAAATTGCACATTTTCAACCAGTGGGCTTTAGACGAGGACGATGCGACATGTGCCTTGTTCTTGAGTCCTCTTTGGCCGATACTTTTGTCTATCAGTCTGATTTCGCCATAAACTTCTCCCTGGGTTGTAGGGCGTGAGTGGGCGTAAAACTGATGTCCAATCCAAAGCTTGAACGTAATGTTCTCAGTCTGGGCCTTTTCTAAATCCATGTGCAGGGGTTTGGGGGGTGACTCAAGTTTCTTAGCTTGTTCTCTCGCGATAACCATAGTTTGAGTTGATCCCCAAAATGGCGCATACCTACATCCACTCGTTTGGGGGTAAATATACTCAGCTAAGACAATCTCCTCCTTAGGAGGATGAGAGGTTGAATTAGGTAATCCAGACATATATCCTTCTCCAAGGATTTTAGAGGAGGACCGCTCTTCTAACACCGCCTCTCCCTTGAGAGGTGAGTTAATTAATAGTTTTCCACAAGGTACTTTGGGTTTCCCTCCCATTTCTCTCTGTATCCGCTCCTCTGTAAGGAGGTGTTCATATTCTGGCGCAGGGGTCACTCTGACTGCTCCCCGGCCTTTCCTGTTACAGCAATCTCAGGCTGCGTTGGGCCTTTTAAGGTTCCTTCATGATCTCCTTTAACTTGGAGGCAAATTATTTCCTCTGGTACCGCCTCTTTCTTGAGACGAATTGAGAGTGAATTTTATAGCATAGAGGACACCTTAGAGATGTGCTGAATTCGACCTGTCCCACACTCATCCATGAGCCGATGTGTGCGAAGTTCTGACTTTGAAGTCTTGATGTGCTTTTCCTTATCTTGTCCGGCTTCGACATTTTGCAGTGCTGAATGATAAGAGGTCGTACTTCTGCCTTCCCTGCTTGTGGGGTGATTGTATGCCTTTAAAATTGCCTCTCTTGTGAGGATCGGAGAAACTAAATTCGGCAGTTTATTCCCCTCATGTATCAAGGGAGAAGGTTCCCTGTGACACATGTTCACCTCCTTTTGCACAAGGATGGTGGATGGGGTTTGTTTTAATGGTTTAAAACCATGGATTCCAGGATTTTTATTCCTCTGACCTGTTTCCAACTTCCCTCCAAAAATGTTGGAAATCGACATAGGCGTTTGAATTTCCCCGCCCTCCTCAGTCATGTTCACTCTGGCATGTGCTGAGTTTCTTAAGAGCAAGTAACTCCCTCCTTGGGGTATGGGGAAAAAGCGTTCGTCTACTATTGCTGCGTTAATAAATCCTGTCTCAAAATGAGATTCTAAGTGCAAGCTTGCAATGGGCAATTCCATCGGTTCTTGATGGAGCATAGGTGCATTTACCATTACATATTCCTCGGTAATTTCATCGACGTTTACGAGTGAGGATGAAGCAACTGCACTAAACCCGAGATCAGGTACAAGCAGACATATGACTCGTCTACCATTGACGGTCGCATAACCCTCATTCAAAGGTTTCCTAAGGTCACCTCGGTGCTTCACCGGGTTTCCTTTACAAGGCGGGCCTTGCGCTGGGCTGACAGTTTGTATGTTTGGGGTTCGATGCCTGCAGTTTTGATTACTGTGGTGAATCGATCGGAAAGACTTATTAATATTGCTCTTCATCCCATTCATCTCCGAAGCCATTTCATGCTTTATGTTGGTCCTGTTTTTATTCAGAGGGTGAATGTTGTGAGTCGTAGAGAAGGTGGAAGTGGGTCTTTCCAGATCATCCGCCTTTGCACGCTTCTGCTTCTCAGAGTGGTCCTGATGCCTTTGTTCTGAAAGCCGCCCCTCTTCTCTTTCGGGTATTAGGGTTTGACTAACAGACCTGACTCTCTCTAGTACAGTTTGAGGTGCTACCTGCGGGAGTAACTCAACTGACGGAGGTGAGGGGCTGGAGGAAGTTGATGTCTTGGAGCTCATTCTAGGCTGCATCGTTTCGAGATGCAGTAGTTCCGCATCCAAAGCTTCCATCCATAATTTGTGTTGCTGTCTCTCTTCCTCCCTCATCCTGCATTTTTCCATCTCCCGTGAAACGAAAGTATCCAGCTCTTCTCCGGAGAGTTCGCACTCAATGGCTAACTCTGTCCAGAATGCTCTCCACTCATCCAATTCCATTGTTTCGTCCATTTTAGCAGTGGTGATTCACTCTGAACAGGTTGGTATGACTTGCAAATAATATGCTAATGACCAACTCAAATAGTATCTCTAATTACAACTGTAACAAAGTATACTTCTAACAAATACCAACAATAAGATATATTAATACAACTATTAATTATCTCATTAATACAAAGTATAATACTAAGTATATAATACAACATATAATTAAGCAAAAGGATTTCCTCAGATTCTACTCAGATCTTTTATATTCGTTCTTATGATTACAATGTCGTTAGTGCATTGACCCAGTTACTATTGTTAGCTTCGCTTACAGGTAAAAAAATTCGCTGAACTCAAAGTTCGCTGTGTTTACAAATAAAGATCTGGTTTCCCAGTTCTATCCATCAAAAAAGAATTAATCGTGATATTGCAATATCTCTTTATCTAAGAGGTATGTACGTGTATATATACTAAAATCCCTAGTGTTGTAAAAAAAAGTCAGATCCTAGAGATATATGTTCTCAGTGGAAAACTATAGGAATGCAAGAGGTAGAAAAGGTTCTCTAGAGTTATGATCTAGATACCGGACATAGGCCTCCAATTGTCGCACGATTCTCCCGAACTGGACATTAATTGTCACAGCACAGTTGGATAAGAAAGTTGTAAATTGAGAAATGTAAGAAAGATATATAGGATCTCAGAAGTGGCTCGTTAATTGTTAGATTCCTATACAAGTAAGGGGTTAAAGGAAGGCGAATATTCTCACAAAGAGATAATGTCTCAGAAGGGCACATGAGAATGGATTCTGTTTCCTTGCGACAAATCTCCCCTGTTATTCTTACTGAATATTATAATTGTTATTAAGCCCCCATCCTCTCATTCTGAGGAAATGACAAATATATGGATTTAAGAGACAGTACATGTAAGAAACTCACTCGACCACTTGGTAGATGATATAACTTATGTGCAGATATTTAATCCCTTAACCACATATATGACACAAAGAAAATGAAAAGGTAAACGAAAATAATAATATGGACATAAACACCGAATGACTAAAAGTCCTAGTATGTCCTACTAATCATCATTAGCACTGGTGTAACTATCAGGAGAGTTGCCTAACGTTGTTGAATGTAATGTTCACTTTGTAATACCCTGGAAGGCATTTTAAAATTAGTTCCGTGAGTATCTATGTGAAAGTTCTGTTTGGAATTTGAATAAGATCTCTGAGATATCTGGAGGAAAATAATCCTTATGCTTTTGGACTTATCTGTAATCCGATGTTGTCAGCCCTGGCGCAGGTTGTTAGGTGCTGTCATCCTGCAGTGATATGACATTACACGTGCGAGCGTTGATCTATGCTCCTTTCTGCTTAGGAGTTGACGAGATTACTGGCTTTTGGTTCTGCTGATCGGTCAAAAGACTGGCTGTCTGTTACCGTCAGGCGCCGGACACTGAATTCTGCAACTGCGAATGTTGTCCGCTCAGAAACCTAAATGTCTGCACAGAGTGAAATCATACAACACCGCTTGGTTAATACCAAAGTGCTTGTAATGTAGAATTCCTCGCCATGTAGATGCACTCGGCCCACAAGTCGTGCGTGTAAGTGAAGTTTTCGTCTAAGCTTCTAGATTTTATGAATCTCTTCTCACGTGTTCTAAATCATTCCGACGTAATAACACGTAAATTCTCTCCCTGAACCTGAGCTCGTGTGATGCAGTTGCGAACCGTCTTGCGTGAGAAAGCTTCCCCGCCCCGTAATTACTGGTTACTCCTAGAAGGCATACAAGCGCTGGCAGATACAATGAAATTTGACACTGGCGCGTGTTCCGTCAAGTCCATCAAATAAGGTGCAATAAAGCAATGGATCTCTAGACTTTAAGACGCCTTTTACTCTTAATTAAGGTATATCCTCTGGCCATGTGTTATAACCTGGTGTTGATGCGTTTGCGATATTTGCTCAGTAACCATTAGTAAGCGCCGTGATATCTAAGAAAGAGAAACGCTGACTACTGCGCCAAAAATACCGTAGTGTAACGTGAAAATTACTGAGAATAAAGAAGAGAGAGAGAGAGACGGGAAGAGAAGGGAGAAAAAGATGGAGAGAAGAATAGACCGTCTTACGACAACTATTCATTGCCAGTTGAACAGAACTTTTCATTCAAATACGCTGAGATCAGCTGTGTTAATTGAAAAATTAAATAAAGAAGTATTCACACAATGCGCTAATCACCTGTTTGTCAAACACTTTGATTACGTGTTTTGCCCAGGAGCCTTGTGCTCTTTGGGTCACCTCTACACTCTGTTTACGGGCTAGAAGAGGTTCCGATTAAGAAAGAAAGAAAGAAAGAATGTATTCACAGTCTGGACAGTGCAGAAGAAACTGAGGCCACTTCTTTGCAAGTCAGCGTCATTTGTTTATATTTCTTGAAATATTGTGGTAAGAATGCTTTATGAATTTATATGTTTAATCCCACTGCCAAAGTTATGTTGTCATATTATTGTATTAGAATATATTAGTAAGCCTCTGTGTTCCATGAACACTGTTTAACATGCCTGAAGCATTTATTATTTAAAAAAGAAAAGAAGAGAAAATCATATCAAAGGAAATGTGCTTACTTCACATTATTTTATTGAGGAAAACTATATAAACGTACAGTGGCGTATCTGCCATAGGCACGTGAGGTGTGGTCAAAGCAAGGTGTGAGTCATGTATAATTAGGGGCGAGTGCACCTGTAATGCACGCGAGGCTGACCCCATAGCACCGTAGGAAAATAATAAATATAATAAGTGATCAGATATAAAAGGCCAGGGTGTCCTTTTGTTGCAGAGGTTTTATTTCCTGTTGCCAGCCGGTAACAGGAAACCTGCTGAGTGAGAATAAAGCCATCAAGTCTCCGACCATTCGTTTATGCTGTCAAAAGATAACGGGAGGAGCTTGGGCATTTTGCGAGATTGAGATTTTCTGGAACTTCATACTGTATTATCATTCTTCAAGGAATTTCAGGTGATGGGTTAAACATCTGGGTATATCTGACACTTTCGTTTAATAAACACTGGTATTTCAAATCATACTCAGGAAGTTTATGGGGTATGATGAAACTACAGCCCCTCATTCACAGTGACTCTCCCTCTTAGATGAATAAAGTGTAAGCTGTGAACATTATAACAGGAAAGATATATATATTACCTTTATAGTTAGTGGACAAAGAGTCCAGATATTTTAGTTAATATTTTCTGTAAACTATCTTGTCCTCATTTTCAAAGACCTGTCCAAAAGATATGACTGGACAGGCAGATTAAACTGTACAGAAAAAATATTCATTTTAAAGAAAAACTTAACCACTGATTTTATTCACTTCCTCATAGAAAATTAAAGTGTTTTTGTGTTGTGTACCATCATTTCATTTCTCCCCTAGACACTAGGTACATCATACACCAGACACTAGGGCAAAAATAGTGACCGTGTGAGATCTAGGGAGGTAGCGTTAGGTTCCCTGCACATAATTCATCATCATCATTTTTAAAGTCAGGGGCCTACATGTGCTTGACCTTACACGGTTAATACAGACACGGATTTCATTCTTTTAGGATATCATCATAACCTCCCCAGCAAATTAAACTTTGCTACATAAATTGGGGTCTCGTCCGGGATTTGAATTTATCCTAGTACTACATACATTTGGGGTCTGGGTTAGTAATAACAACATTCTATTTTTCCCAGGGAATCCCCATATATTATTACACAAGATTTGGGAAGTGAAGAAAGTGTCAGAACCCAGAATTAATTAAATAATTTGTACTTACTTAGAAACTTAGTTAGTACATTTTGGATTTATCAGTATGGCAGATCTGGCCAAGTTTCGCTCTGCGACTGTGCAGACTGCCAAAGAAATGAATATAGAGGGTCAAGTCTTAATTGACTATGTCACCTCAGAATGTGATAAATTTATTGCTAGGGAAGAACATAGGTTAGCGGAGGAAAGGAAAATGCAGTTAGATAGAGAGGCATAGAAAGAAATTAAGAAGTTACAGATTGAGGCTGAGAAGGAGGCTAGGGCCTTAGAGGCTGTTAGAGAGGCTGAGATAAAGAGGCTCCAATTTGAGGAGAGAAAATTGGAGGCAGAAGAAAAACGACAGGAAAGGGAAGCAGAAGAAAAACGACAGGAAAGGGAAGCAGAAGATAAAAGATTACAGAGGGAGCATGAGTTGCGACTAACTGAGTTAGATTTGCAAGGCCTTGCTCCAGACAATGGTCACAGCCCCTCTACCTCTGATGCTACTGCTAGCCAGGGGGCCTCCAACTCAGCCACGGGGTTCCATTTAGACTATTTTGTAGAAAAGGATGATGACATTGAGTCATATTTAAGCAGATATGAAATATTAGCCACTACTTATAGGTTAGAAAGAGAAAGATGGGGGGTAAAGTTGTCTCAGGGTCTTCGGGGAACAGCTTATGAAGTGTTTTCCAAAATGAGCAGGGATGACCAAGACAACTATGACATGTTGAAGCAGGCTCTTCTGTTAAGATACGAAAAAAACGGAGAGTTTTATAGAAAGAAATTTAGGAATGCCAGGCTACTGTCGTGTGAGCCCTATCACCAGTTCTCCGCCTGGTTACAAACGTATATGGAGAAATGGGCTTCTTTGGGGAAAACCCAAGATCTCAAAGAGATGATACTCATAGAACAGATGAGAGAGTCCATGGCTCCAGACATGAGAAAGTTTCTCATGGAACAGGGCGCGGAGAGGCTGGGTGAGATAATTAATGTCGCTGAAAGGTATCAGGCCGCCCAGGCAGAGGTAGCTGCATCAAGAAAAAACCAGTAGATCAGTATAAGGCTCCTCAAAACCATAATACATTTGATAACAGAGGTAAGCAGAACTTTGATAGGCCTCGAAATGACTTTAAAAATAAAACCTCACATTTCAATGACAGAAAGAATGATAAAAGAAAACCTTTTCATCAAGGTAGATGGTATTGTAAACATTGTAGGAAGGAGGGACATGACACTAATTTTTGTAAAAGTAAACCTTCTGGATTGGCTGCTATGAGAAGGGGGAACCAGGAAGTAAAGGACAAACCTGCTGGACAGCAGGAACCTTATCCCCCCCCCCCCCCAGTTTGCGAGGATGTTGTATGCAATGATGTCACCATAAGGTGCCTCTATGATACAGGTTTAGATGTTGATGCTGTCGTGAGCTCGCACTTGGTGAACCCAGATCAGTATACCACAGAAACAGTGGAGATACAAGGGGCGACCAAGGACCTACCACTCATTAAACTTCCCATTGCAAGAATAACAGTGAAAAAGCGCTATGTGGATGGGATAATCAGAGCAGCAGTGATAGACGCACCAATCTACACTCTGATATTGGGGTGTCGTTATGTCTACTTGGGAAATCCCAAGAGACCTGTGGTCTTGGCAGCAGTCCAGACCCGATCACAATCCAGAAAAAAAGAAGATGAACCTATAAATACTCATCCAGAGAAGATGAGGAAGGCACAGGCTCAGGACAGGTCACTGAAGCCGTGCTTTCAAAAATTGCGTAACTGCCATACACCTCCCAGAAAAGGAGAATTTTACATAAAGAATAAATTGTTATATAGGAAGGCCGGCACTGGTTCAGCTGCTCATGGACAGCTGGTTCTTCCTAAAATGTATAGGGCAGACGTAATACGGAGTTTACATGTTGGAAAAGATGGGGACCACGAGAAAGTAGGTACCATTTGCCAAAAAGTAGCTCAAAAATATTATTGGCCAGATATGATGGTCATCGTTGAGAATTTTGTAGAAGCATGTGGCGCATTTCATGAGGGAACACCCACAAGTGGGAAAATTGATCAGGACCTAGACACGCCACGGGGCAAACTTAGGCCTGGAACTAAAAATAATTGTAATACAGTAGACATCGTGGAATGGGAGCCCCCTTTTCACACATAGTCTTCACTCGAAGGTATTAGAATGGCCACTATGCGACGAGTAGTTTTACCCCAGACTAAGCTGACAATCCCTCGGTCAGAATTATATAAACTGGAGGAAACGAAAAGAGAACGAAGCTCTCTCACAGTGAACTTAAAGTGGGGAAACAAACCCAAGAAAAGAATTGGTAGTGGACGATTTGTGAGTGATGATTCTAGGAAGAAAAGTCCTCACTATGAAGCTTCTAGAGTAAAGGACCTGACGGGTGCCATGAAAAATAAGTATGAAAAATTAAAAGTCCACATGTAATTTGTTAAGAACCTGGACAGATGAGAAGGCAAAGGGGACTGTTACCTCATCTTATCAATATGTGAACGAACTGACCACTCGTTTAAAAACTAGTTGGAAACTGGAAAATGATAATTTGATACAATCCAGGAAAAAGCATGCTGCTTATTATAATAAGAAAGCTAAGGATAGGGAACTTGCTGTGGGGGAGAAGGTGCTTCTTCTATTGCCAGGCAGCAACAATAAACTTCAGATCGGATGGCAAGGGCCATACACAGTTTTGGAAAAGGTATTTAGAACAAATTATAAGATAGACAAAAAGAGAAAGGAAAAAGTCTATCATGTGAACCTTTTGAAGAAATATCTGGACAGACAAATCCAGGAAGGAACACACCTATTAGCCCTGTCTATCGCAACCGAAATGAAAAATGACCATCTCTCCTCATTCGAATATCCACTGAAAACCAGTGAAACGTTTGCACAGGTGAAGATCAGTAATCACCTGACAAAAGGACAGAAGGAGAAGGTTCAACAGGTCCTTGAGAAACATACAGATGTGTTAACAGATAAACCGGGGCACACCAATTTGTTGGAATATGATATGAAATTACTAGACCCAGCACCTATCTGTATGAGGCCCTTTTCCATTCCTTTCGCTAAGGAAAAAGCTTTGAAAGAGGAGATAGATTATTTGTTACAAGAAGGGATTATTTCTCACAGTGAGTCTCCTTATAGTTCATGTGTGGTTTTAATGCGGAAACCATCGGGAGAACATAGACTGTGCATAGATTACAGGAAACTGAATGCTGTCACAGAAGGTCAGGTGGATCCATTGCCTGATACTACTCAACTATTTGCCAGGCTGAACAAGGCAAAATATTTTTCTAAGGTGGTTCTTAGCAAAGGCTATTATCAAATTCCAGTAAAGCCTGAGGTTCGACCTTATTTAGCCTTTAGCACCTCGGAAGGTCATTATGAGTTCAACATGTTACCGTTTTTTACCCCATCCCGTAAAAAACTTCGCACAGTGGGCTGATCACCTGCTTGCCAACCAATCTGATTACGGAAACAACGATAGATTGTTTGGTCTGTTTTTGTTCCACAAAGACGCCACTAGGCGTGGTGGAAACAGCAATAGATTGATCAATTTGTTGTTGCCCTAAGACGCCACTAGGCGTACTGGCCACATACTGCTTTGCCGGTTGGTGGCTAAGGATGGAAGAAGAAGAAGAGATGTTACCGTTTGGGTTGAAAAATGTCCCGAGTGTGTTTTCTAGGATGATGCGAAAATTATTGGATCCCCTGAAAAATCCATGTATTTCGAATTTTATGGACGATATCCTCATTGCTACGGAAACATTTGAGGAACACGTTACCTCTTTGAATATGCTGTTTGATAGACTCAGAGAGGCTAACTTAACCGCTAGGCCAACAAAATGTTGCATTGGTTGTAAAGAGTTGGAATTCTTGGGACATAGTGTACATCAGGGTAGCATGACCCCTGATCCCAAGAATCTGGAGAAATTGAAAAGAGCACCTAGGCCACAAACAAAGAAAGATGTGCGATCTTTCGTGTCGTTGTGTGGTTTCTACCAAAAGTAAATTAAAAATTTTAACTCTATATGTGCTCCTCTGACGGATTTAACTCGCAAAGGTCAACCTGATACAATAAATTGGCCCGCTCAGTGTGAATTGGCTTACAAGGAGTTAAAAGAGAAACTTACAAGCAGGCCAGTATTGCAATAGCCTGACTTGAATCAAGAATTTTTTGTGAGAAGTGACGCAAGCAATGTGGGCCTGGGCGCTTCATTGTTGCAAAGGTCCTCCTCACAAGATGGGGAATTGAACCCAGTCGCTTACGCAAGCCGCAAGTTGAACAAGGCGGAAAAAAATTATTCAACAAGTGAAAAGGAATGTCTATCTTTGATATGGGCTATTAAAAAATTCCAGATTTATTTATATGGCAGGACATTTGTGGTCCAAACGGATCACTTACCTCTCGTATTCCTGTCACAGGCCAAGCATGAAAATTCCAGATTATTGAGATGGTCATTATTATTGCAGCCATACTCATTTCTGATTGAATATATTCCCCGCCCTCAGAACGTAGGTGCAGACTTTTTGAGTAGACATCCTTATGATGAAGATCAGAAAAACGCGTAAGACTTCATTGAGCTAAGTTATCTCGCAGATTATAACCTGAAAATGAATGCATGTTTTAGGATTGGAGGTGTGTAGTAAAATCTGCGAGAATAATCGCTCATTTCAGTAAGATTTTAGTCATAAAATGATGATAAATAAACCCGTCCGATTGTTTCTGACGGTTTGCATCTTCGACGCCAGCAACACTGCCTTTTGTGCAGTGCTAAAGTCTATAGAACGATCCCACGGTAAAAATCTAACACGCGTTTTAGTTTCGGTTTCGAAAACGTACTACTAATATTTAACATTTTGCCAGATCTGCTGCATACACAATGCAGCCTAGCCTAATAATTAACGATTTGTTAGAAATGTAACGCCAAACTGCTGTCTGAAGTAACGTAATCTGTCAACTGTAACGCAAAATTTGGTAGTCTTTTGGACTTTTTCTAAGTAGCAATAACAAGACGACTGTAATACATTAACGCAAAATGATACCAACGCATGCCAAAACCCGCGTCGTTCTGCACGCGAGACTAATAGTATATACACGCTGTGGCAAAGCTAACGGATATACACACACAGACAGTTTAAATTCTCGACGCGTAGTGTAGTTGTGACGTGACAAAAACAAGTTGGTTTATTTGAAAAATTAAAAAGTGAGACAGAAAGAGGGGACAAGATGGTAGATTTATGTAAAAAGTTATAATTAACGACTGTCAGTGACAAATCTGAAACTCTAAACAAAAATGAATATAGTCATAAAAATTATATATTCGTGTAGCTTATTGTATTATGAGCACAAATGTGTTTTAATATTAATGGTAGTCCCAGTATTAGCCAAGTTATTGAGAAAATACTAAATGTCTATGGACGCGCGACCAGACAGACTGTTGTTCCTGCTTGTTTTTCATAACGTAGTGGGGACGGCAGCTTAGAAAAGAGGCATTGAGGTAAATTTAAATTCGCTTGGGTAACAAGAGTATAAGGGGGAAAGGGGAGCGGTAGGAAATTGTAATCCAAAACGAAACATCTTTTTGTATTGGCATAACTAAGGCAGACTGGCCAATCGACTACCAGACGCAGAGTTTGTTTGGAATTAATTTTGTCTTTCAAAAACTGCATTTGAATTCTGGTGGTCGCAAGCTTTCGATTGGCCAGTGCTAATAAACATTAGCAAAAGGCTTTCATTATTCATTGCCATTTGAACAAAACTTTTCATTCAAATACGCTGAGATCAGCTGTGTTAATTGTACAATTAAATAAAGAAGTATTCACAGTCTGGACAGTGCAGAAGAAACTGAGGCCACTTCTTTGCAAGTCAGCGTCATTTGTTTATATTTCTTGAAATATTGTGGTAAGAATGCTTTATGAATTCATATGTTTAATCCCACTGCCAAAGTTAGATACTGCTATTGGGAAAAGTGAAGGACGTGCCGGGAGCAGACATTGTTGAGTCCTCACATTGAAATGTATCTAACTGATGTATGTTGTCATGAATATGTTGTCATATTATTGTATTAGAATATATTACTAAGCCTCTGTGTTCCATGAACACTGTTTAACATGCCTGAAGCATTTATTATTTAAAAAAGAAAAGAAGAGAAAATCGTATCAAAGGAAATGTGGTTACTTCACATTATTTTATTAAGGAAAACTATGTAAACGTACAAAGGCGTATCTGCCATAGGGACCTGAGGTGTGGTCACAGCAAGGTGTGAGTCATGTATAATTAGGGGCGAGTGCACCTGTAATGCACGCGAGGCTGACCCCATAGCACCGTAGGAAAATAATAAATATAATAAGTGATCAGATATAAAAGGCCAGGGTGTCCTTTTGTTGCAGAGGTTTTATTTCCTGTTGCCAGCCGGTAACAGGAAACCTGCTGAGTGAGAATAAAGCCATCAAGTCTCCGACCATTCGTTTATGCTGTCAAAAGATAACGGGAGGAGCTTGGGCATTTTGCGAGATTGAGATTTTCTGGAACTTCATACTGTATTATCATTCTTCAAGGATTCCCAGGTGATGGGTTAAGCATCTGGGTATATCTGACACTTTCGTTTAATAAACACTGGTATTTCAAATCATACTCAGGAAGTTTATGGGGTATGATGAAACTACAGCCCCTCATACACAGTGACTCTCCCTCTTAGATGAATAAAGTGTAAGCTGTGAACATTCCAACAGGAAAGATATATATATATATTAACTTTATAGTTAGTGGGCAAAGAGTCCAGATATTTTAGTTGATCTTTTCTGTAAACTATCTTGTCCTCATTTTCAAAGACCTGCCCAAAAGATATGGCTGGACAGGCAGATTAAATTGTACAGAAAAAATATTCATTTTAAAGAAAAACTTAACCACTGATTTTATTCACTTCCTCATAGAAAATTAAAGTGTTTTTGTGTTGTGTACCATCATTTCATTTCTCCCCTAGACACTAGGTACATCATACACCAGAACACTAGGGCAAAAATAGTGACCGTGTGAGATCTAGGGAGGTAGCGTTAGGTTCCCTGCACATAATTCATCATCATCATTTATAGAGTCAGGAGCCTACATGTGCTTGACCTCACACGGTTAATACAGACACGGATTTCATTCTTTAAGGATACCATCATAACCTCCCCAGCAAATCAAACTTTGCTACATCAGCGAAGTTCAGGTGGAAGCACTGTGTTTATTTTTAAAAATTATTATTCGTTTAAACAAGCATCTAAATCAGAGGCACATCTCCAATCCAACCTGCAAGTCTGGAAGGAAGAGCTGGAGAAGAGAGGGATGGTCATAAGCAGCTCTAAAATAACATCCATGGTGATATCACGAGAAGAAAGAAGACATTAGATTAAGCTGGGAGAATAGAACCTGGAGCAGGTCGACCACTTTAAATATCTCGGAGCTATTATAGACCGAAAGGGAGGCATCGAAAAAGAGTTGGCCACTCGAAAAGCAGCAGCTGGGAGACTTTTTCAGGCCATAAATCGAGGATTCCTCAGCAAGAGAGAGGTTGGTAAGAAAACGAAGATGGCTGTATACCGCTCCACCTATGTCCCAGTCTTGGCATATGGATGCGAGTCATGGGCAATGAATACAACCCATAAAATCCAGATCCAAACCTCAGAAATGAGGTATCTGAGGAAGGTAGTTGAAGTAACAAGAACAGATATGGTCCGCTACCAGACGATACGTCAAGGCCTAAAATCCCACCCCTACAAACCCAAGTAGAACAGTCCCAACTAAGATGGTTTGGCCATGTCTGGAGAATGGGAGAAGATCGGCTACCAAGACAAGCATGGGAAAATGTTATTTGTAAAACTGATTCAATATCGTTTTATTAGTTTATAAACTTATATTCCTTACCAGTTTTACAGCAGCCCCTTAATTTATTTACTTATACTATACTACAATTATTACTGCTACCCTGTTTCCGTTTCGTGACTTCTATATTTTGTGTGCATCTCTTGTTTCATATTTTTACATTTGTTCATTATGCCTTATCAGAAACATTTGATTTCTTCTCTTCATTCTTTTTATCACCCATTCATTTTCTCTCATGCCTTCTGATATATCTCGTACTGCTTGTGACTTAGCCTTTACTATATACAAGAAGACACGCTGTACATGTCACATTAATTTTCTCAAGAACTGTCTCCATGCTAGAGTTATTCCCAAAGGGTTTGTCTCTAGCTTCCATCTATCGGCGGGACTTCCTCATCTTGCCGACCAGCATCGCTTACAACAAGTTGAAAAGAAATGTTCCTTCCAACGTATGAGGTGCGTCATTGCTATACATAAACGCCAGCTGACTGAGTTTGAACTTTCGAAATCCAACCTTACACAACAGCTACGTCTACTGACTTCTTTGTGCCCGGCAGCGTTCCCTCTTATTCGCACTATAATCCATGACACGAATAGGGAGCTGTATACTCGTTTGTGCACGCATGAAAACGAGAAATTGCGCCGCCTCCGTCCGCAACCTCCTTCAGGGTCCTCTATTCAGTCTTCTACCCAAGCTAAAGTTATTTGCATTCCTCCAGATTTGCATCTGTCTCCTGATGAATTGTCTGTCCTGAGCAAAGGTCTTAAGTTTGTTCCTCTTCGTTCTAATTTTGACAAATATTCTCTGCTTCAGGATGTTCCCAGCTTCCATCGCCGCATGCGTCTCAAATATTACCATCGTAATGGTAATGATTCTACCAGGGTTTCCGATACTGATGATATCTTTCGTCGTTTCGGCAAACGTAAACTAGACTGGACTCCAGCTCCAGGAGCTTCTCGTGCTCTGGATTTATATATTGCCAATACTTTACATGACATTGACCAGCTCAATCTACGCCGTCTCCGTCGATCTAACCTCACGTCTTCTGAATGGAGGGCATTGTCACGCCTTAAAGACCGTGATGATATTGTTATCAAGCCATTAGACAAAGGTGGTGCTGTGGTTGTTTGGCGTAAGGACTTATACATTCACGAAGGAGTTACACAGCTAGCTAACACCACCTTTTACTCACCTTGTTCTGGTGATGCTACAGTCCGGAATAATCTTACTGTTTATGAGACTATCTGGGGCCTTGTCCATGATGATCTTCTCCCTTCTGGTGCTTTTTCTCTCCATATTTTTGATAGTAGTCTTGGTAAGCCTTCCTTCTACATGCTTCCTAAGGTGCATAAAATTGCTAACCCTGGTAGCCCTATTGTTTCAGCCTGCTCTTGTCCCACTGAACGTATTTCTGAATTCCTTGATAGTATTTTCCAGCCTTTGGTCGCCAATCTGCCTTCTTATTTGAAAGAAACACTA